>APFE031368392.1:15460-57846 GCA_000404065.3 Pinus taeda
TACCATATATTCTCCCAAGTAGATTTGAGAAGACATTTTGGGGATAAGATATGGATATTTAATTTGGAAATTAATTGGAGAAGACCATATCTTCTCCCAAGTAGATTTTGAGAAGACATTTTGGGGATAAGATATGAATATTTAATTTGGAAATTAATTGGAGAAGACCATATTTTCTCCTAAGTATATTTTGAGAAGACACCTTGGGATATGTATATTTAAATTGGAATAAATACAAGGAGACTATATCCTATCCAAAATTAAATTTGAGAAGACAAGTTGGAAATTGAATAATAACAATAATAAAATTTATATCAGTAAATAAATTTACAGTTTCACAAATGTAGGTATGTACCAATATTTCTTGATAATTATAAGTCAATATTTTCAGGTAATTTAAACACTAATAAAATGTGCATGATAAGATTAAGTATGGCATTACATATACATAGAAATTGTATAACAAATATTTATTTTTTCAATGCAATACAAAGGTTTAAAATTTATAGCATATGAAATTTTGACATCCTAATGGGTGATGAATGTCATTTGATCATACTTAATGAAAAAGTTCTCAAAATACCTCCTTTTTTAAGGTTAAGATGCATCTTAATATGTTCTTATTTGTAACTAAAGTTGTATCTATACAACTATGTTGTAGGAAAATCTTCTAGTTTTTTTTGTTGATTAAGCAGTCTCCTATTTTTTAAGAGAGTCTTGATATTATGAATGAGCTTGAAACTACTAAGTTTTTCATTAATTTTCCAAAGCTTTAAGTCTCTCTATTGAACATAGTATATGGACTACTATTAATGAAGGTATCTCTAAATTTTAGGTAACAAGGAAACACAATATCTAATATAATATTAACACACCTTAAACACTAATTCAATATGTGCTACAACAAACAACAAACCCACTAGGACTAGATGATAATGCCATCACAACTTCATGCAAGCCTAAATAGATCTTATTAATTTTCCCACAGTGCCCAGTCTCCCCACATTCGACGCTTCCTTCAATCCTTATTCATAGTCTTCTTCCACTGGATATAAGTCCCTTTTATGTGCATACAGTGGCTCTCGAGGTATAAAATCCCTTCATATCCAAATATACAATGGGAGGTTTTATTAAATTAGCGGGAGGAATCACAAGGGGTGGAGGAATTCCTCGAAAACCACTAGATTCAAGACCTTCACCTACAGCCCTGAAGCTTGTTATTATACCTCTACTACTGGCATAAGCATTGGCATAGGCCCCGTACTTTATCTAAGCACCCAACGCTTTCAAATTACTTTTCCCTTCATGCAACATGACCACATCATAAGATCAAGTTTCATTCCTTGGTTTTTTTCAGTTTGTACACATCAGCTCAACTCCCTCCGTAATGGCTAGTTTTCACACATCAACCTAGCGCCTCTTTGTTAATTCTTTAGCCACCACCACATTTTTCTACTCACAATGGACCGACTCAATAAATAGAAGGATCATAAAAACCTGCAGCTGACCCACTTAATTTCGAGATCTGTTAATGCCATCTTAGCGTAATATTTATTACCCGATGCAATAAGAAGGGGCATTGCAAAAGTCGTCGGGGTAAACCTTCCGGGCAGGACCCATCCAGATTCTCCCCTTAATATTTTCGACCCGCTTTCAAAATCCTGGCGTGATGCAAAGATGAGTTCACAAGTCTCTGGTTTATGAAACTTCCGGGTAGGTCCACTTTTTCGTGTGAGCCTCGTCTCTATGCCCACCTATTTTATAAGTGCTCCCCTCTTGTTCTTCCTCGATAATAACTCTGACCTTACATCGTCAAGAACTCGTGCTCTTTCCTTCTTAAATAAAGCCTTTGACTCGAATTTTCACATTCTATCTCTCGACGTTGTCAAATGACACATCTCGATGTTGTTAAGTGACAGACTTTCGTCACGAAAAGAAAACTAGGTGTTGTGCTCTTGACGATGCTTATATGTAATGGATCAATGTTGGGTCCCCATAATACTAGTGATTACCCCAATACTATTGTATTTGTACCCCTTATTAATATTGTTGTGCCCCTATTATGCCCATATTGTTACTATTGTGCCCCATAGAAGCCCACTATTATTATTATTGTGCCCTTACATTATTATTGTTATGTAGGCTCTGATTATGTTATGACCCCTTAGACTCCTATTATATAAAAAGGAGGTTTTGTCATTTGAATCATCCAAGAATTGTTCATTTATGTAATGTAAAGGAGGTTGCCCCCTCGAAGAGGCTGAATTCTAAGGCGTTGATCTATCTTTTTTTTTTTTTTTGAGTTGCTTTCATAACACCAGCCTATGTTAGTAGTTAAATAGAATTACTAAGAAGTGCATTTAAATGATGGAAAAACCAAAAAACATCGGCACACAAGACTTTGTTTCATATGCCCCTGGGACCTCCCATGATGCGATAGGTAAAGGTTAGGCTCTGACACGAATGCAAAGTTATAGAAAAAACACAATATAGTTCACATTGGTCAAATGAATTTACAAAATGCACATAATATAGTTCACATTGGTCAAATGATGGTACATATCAGAAAGCGTATTTCATCATAATTCACCAAAATCAGACAATACAATTTAAATATTTAAAAATTGTCATGAAAAATGTCATCTTGTCTATAAGTTAGACTACACCCATATATATATGGAAAGTGACTTATAAATATACAATAACTAAGTTTCACACATAATCAATTAATTGAGAGAGTATCTCAACCACACAACAATATAAGACTATTAGTTGGAGGGAATCTCATAACCAATTAAGTAGGCCTAAAAAAATTCCTAGAATTAACACACATAGATGCAAGTGGGAATTGCTTGCTTTAACATGAACAACTATCATATGAAGTGAGTTATGATAGTCTATTTACATACTAACACAACCACATTAAAAATATTAATGTCTCTATATTCAAGCTTCTGTGATCCATAATGAATTAAGCACAGTCTTTCGGTAGAAATCACATAAGAGAAATTTTTTATCGATGCATTTCGAATCAACAAGTGTGGTTCATCACTAAGACCAGATGACCATGGAAAAGGCTTAAATAGAGATCCTTTGTCATGGTCTGCCTCTTCATCTAGTACACTTGTTGGTTCAAAACGCGTCGGCCAAAAATTTCTCTTATGTGATTTCTACGAAAAGAATTTGCTTAAAAATTAATTTCATTTGTATAGCCCAAGACTTCATGAACATATAACTAAAAAACCTATTGCAACAAAAATATTATTATTAACTATTGCAACAAAAATATTATTATTAGGTTTAAAAATATTAATGTGGCTGATATAGCCCAAGGCTTCATAAATATATAACAAAGAAAACTATTGTAACAAAAATATTATTATTAAATATTGCAACAAAAATATTATTATTAACTTTGATTTTAATTAACCGTTAAGAATCCGAGGCAATGATAAAAAGAGGAGCGTTGAAGAGCTTCTATCCTTTACAACCAAAATATAAGACAATTTTTCTAAATTTAAGTACGCTTTGAAAATCGTTAGGAAATTGGTGGGGGAAGCCACCTTGTAGGAATATAATTTTTTAAATTTATTAAAAGTCAATGCAACCTAACAACCATAGATGAGCATGCATATACAGAGCCTATTCCCTTGAAAATCAATCTAAGATGTCAATTAAAAAATATAAAAAGTCAAAAGATTTCCATCCACCTTAATATGAAATAACATGCCTTTGGCTAATTAAAAATCTCTATAATAAAGTACTCTAAATCCTGCAGCATGAGAAGTACAGCGTATTTCAAATGCATAAAACTTTTCAAAAAGAAAATTTCAATGTGAGATTGTGTCCAAATATGATGTGATACTCATGATCAGTCTACAACCCACTAGAGATTGGGCAGCGTTAGAGCCATCTGCAGATTCATAAGAAGTTCTTTATTCAGATGACAATGCAGCTATCAATGTTACTCAAAGCATAATACAATAAGCAAACACAGAGTTCATTGCGGGTTAGTTGAAGATGCAGAGCATTGAATTCGTCGACAATTCTAAAGATATCTGTAAAATATAACGTTGTGGGAATCTACTCTCAGCAAGCTCAATTACTGAAGCACATGGGATTATTGTTATTGAAACACGATAATGGGTGTAGGTGTATCTGATGAGAAAAATGAGCAGACTGTAATGGTTATGCTTCCCATTAGGTTTGATGAGAAAATGACTACGATGCTTCGCATTAGATTGGAAGGTGCATGATAAGTAGTTGACTTTGATTTTTATGTTAGAATAATGGAGTGTTTGGAATTGTGATTTGTTTGGTCGATGAGTTATACTCTTAGTTTATTGACTTTTTAGTTAGGGTTATGAGTTGGTTTTTTTATTATATGTGTTATATTTTATTTTTTTATATTAAAATTTTATGATTTAGAATGTTTAATATTGGTCATTTTTTATATATGTGATATGAGATGTTTGATTAATTATTTGGATAATAGAGCGTTATCTCACGTTTAAGATTTGTGAATTTTTATATATGTAATGTTTGACTAACTATGTGGGTAATGGAGTGTGATCACATATAATGTGAGAATGTGTAGTTTATTTTATTTTTGCATTTTTCATTTTTATATGGTTTTTTGGGTGCAATTTGATTTTGCCGTTAAAGTAGTTGGGACCATGTGGTTGGATCAACGATACCTATGATATTGGCTCGGATCCACTAGTGGATCTTGCATACATTGGATGGGATGGCTAGCTTGAGAGTGATTTGATGATTAGTCACAAACCATAGCTTCATAGAAAATTAGGAATTTAAATTTTAATAACTTGTACATCACTATTTCCACTCAATTTATTCAAAATTTCATTGTCTAGAAGCTCTTAGAAAAAAGTTATAGCAAAAACTTCACGATGTCTTGAATGAGCTAGCTAAACAACTAAAGACTAAGATCACAAGCTTTAATACAAATGTAATAATCTAAGCAACTTGAAAGTGACAAAAGATCAATCATTATAATTTTATGCTCCACATATAGGTTTTAAACAAAGGGAATCAAACTAACATTATATTTTTTAATGCAACTCATGGCAAGAAATAATGAACTTTGCATCCAAGTGGTTATGGAAGAACTTTGGGTTGGCTTTAATATGCTAGCATGGGTGTCACTTCATTTTTATCTTGGATCTAAAGTAATTAGTTATATTAATCAAATGTTCCTTAATCGCACTATAAATGTGCTTGAATTGTTGAAGAAATTTGGTATGGAAGATTGTAAACATTATTTTATGGCCATGGAACTGAATTTGAAACTTTCAATATTTGAAAATATGGAATTGGTTGATAGTACTAGGTATAATAAATTGATTAGAAGCCTCTAAGGGAAAAATGGAATTAGGCAAAAAAAAATACTAAATTCATTTATGTTGGTCTTCCTTACCGGAAAAACAAAAACAATTCACTTTCATATGATATTTTGTAAAATAAATGGATGAGAGAATATTTATGGCTATTGTTCAAAGATAATATCTTCTATTGCAAAATATAAACAAAAGTTACTAACTCTTTAGTATAAGTGTTGAAGATATCAACTTAAGAAGCAACCTATAAAATTAGACTCGGACTTTTCAAGATCTTAGTGTAATTCAACAATCTAGTCCCCTCATCTAAAATTAATGAGCAAAAGCCAATTAACAATAAAGATCACCACTAATTTGCATCTACAGCAAATATCACTTTATCAAATCTCTCAATTATCAGAAACATCATCAAACCCAAATTTTGTTTATCTAAATCAAATTAATTACAACACTGGAATTAATTTTCTTATAATTAACTTTCATAAAAATTAAATTAATTTTTTAATTAACTGTTACAACATTGAAATTAATTTTCATGAAAATGAAATTAAATTTTAAATTAACTATTAAAAAAAATAGTTTATTTTTCAAAACAAAATTTAATATTTTTAATGGTTTATTTTTCGAAACAAAATTTAACACAGTCTATTAAAAGCATTGCAGAAATACATGGAGCATCAAGTAATTTTTCTGCTTTACTATAGATCTCATTTTACAAAAATAACTTGTAATTCCATTCATAAATGTCAAAGAAAAAACAATTATTTTTCACCATTTATGAGAATTATTTGTGGAGGGTTTAAGCATAGGCCAATATAATAGTTAAACATAACAGTTTCTCGTTTTCCTCAAGATACACATAATTTGATGGGTTCAGTCATCATCCTCAGAGCTATCGCTGACGTCAAACGGTAATTTCAGGGACTACGGGTTAAAATCTCGCCCGTGTTTTCCTTGTATGTAAGTGCCGTTATTGGAGATCTCATTACCCACTTTCTCAACTCAGAACCGTTAGGTGTAATCCTTGCCAGCTATTCTCCGGTAACTAAGAGAACATTTGTTCAAGTTTATCATCCTATGATTAACGTCACCATCGTCATGCTCATACAATATCATCATTGTAATCATCATCATGGTCATACTACCCACTATCATCATAGTAATCGTCATACTGCCCAATGTCATCATAGTCATACTGAACAGTATCATCATAGTCATACTGCCCAATATCATCATCATACTGAACAGTATCATCATCACCACACTACCCAATATCATCATCATGATCATAGTCATAGTCATCGACCATCCATTCATCATCGCCATTGTCATTTGGAACGCAAACAAAAACGGAAAATACCACAGGTGTTAGATCTCTGATTCCACAGGCCTGTCATACAGAAGGTCGTACCAGTGTTGTTGGAGATCTTAATGCCAACAGTATGGGTGAACGATTACGGAAATACAGAGTTGTGAAGCGTAGTAATAGAAAATGGGCGGCACAAGCTAGTTATCGAAAAAACGATCCTGAGAAATCGAAAAAGTCGGTCCATCTTGGAACTTTTCCGACAGCAGAGATGGCTGCAGTTGCGTACGACGCAGCAGTCTTGGTTGTAAGGGACGAGTCACGTGCCAATCGTCTGAACTTTCCAGAGTATTCTCCTCACATCAAAAGCATAGTAGAAGGCTGAAGGAGAAAATCCAACAACACTGGTACGACCTTCTGTATGACAGGCCTGTGGAATCAGAGATCTGACACCACATTTAATGAAAATACCACGTACCATCCACTCATCATCGCCATTGTCAATTGAAAGGCAAACAGAAATGGCAATATGCTGTCCACCTGTAATGAAAATACCACCTGGAATTCTATCATTGGGGATAAGGTAGTACTTAAAATTGTGTTCTAGAAACATCTGGTACTCGTCAAATGTGACCTTAAGAAACCCCTGTGGATGACAAACATGAACCTCTCTGTCATGGGTGGATCAAGTGTTTCCAGATAGTAAGGCGTCCCCACTACATTAAGTTTTGTGGATTTTATAAGTCGGGGAGTCTAGGAAGATGCATCGAACACATGTATTCCCAAGCCAACTTGTCGCATAAGTATTCTATCACTACCACATAGAGCAATGAATCTAATATGAAGACGACTACGGGGCTTCATCTCAGTTTGCCAGCGAATTCTTTCATGGTGTTTGGAATAGATTTTCAGTGTAATTTCATCTTTCCAACCAGTTTTGCCATAGTTACACATCGACATATCCCTATGTCCTGGAAACAAAAAGACACGAAGATCAGTTGTTTCAATTGTCTCCTCCGCTTTCCAATCAAACCTGACGGTATTTACCTATAAACCACAACAGCGGAAAGTTGTAGGAAGCAAGTAAAAATGTGTCCAATAACAAGGGAACAAATAGTGGGCAACCTTACAATTATTTGTTCACCAACTAGTGAAGAAGATTTGAGATTGGAATTTACTGCAAGAAAGGGATGGTCTATGTTCAAGGAAAAGCATCAGGAATGTTACAGTCTAAATTTTCTTGTTTCTTTAGGTGGCATTCCAGTATCAATGATACATCAATTACATAATAATAATTTGACTAATATTGTTGATATTCTTTTGAGTGCTCTATGAACTACATCAAGGCATTAGATGACCAAGTTACCAGGGCTTTGATTTTTGATCGCATTGTTTATGATATGGATTATGATGATGAAAAATGACTTTACCAATTCAATAATAATATTGCAGATTTGATGGCAAAGAAACTAATAAAAGTACCAAGATGTTCTTGAGGGAGTTCTATTTATTTATCTAGTGTATCCAGAACTCTTTCAAGAACATCTTGGGTAATTTTATTAATTTCTTTGCCATCACAATCTGCAATATTATTATTGAATTGGCTAAGCCAATTCTTCATCATCACAATCCATATTGTAAACATAGTTATCAGAAATCAAAGCCCTGGTAACTTGGTCCTCTATTGTCTTCATTTAGTTCAACAGTACTAGTCAAATTATTATCATCTACTTTACTTACCATTGGTATTGGAATGCTGACTAAAGAAGCCAGAAAATATAGATTGTAACATTCCCAGTGCTTTTTTTTGAACAGAGACCATCCCTTTCTTCCAGTAAATTCCAATCTCCAATCTTGTTCAATAGTTGGCCACCAAATATTTGTAAAGTTGTCAATTGTTTGTCCCCTTGCTATTCTGCACATTTTTACTTGCTTCCTGCAAGCTTTTCGTTGTTGTGGTTTATAGGTAAATACCTTCAGTCCATTGATCTTCACAGCAAGAACACTTCAACGAACTCTGTGACTAGAGTTACCTCCATGAAGCAATGTACATATCGGAAATAATTGAGAATATAATTCTACTACGTCAGACATCTTTCGCTAGTTTTCTCCAAAACATCGACCAGTTCTTGCGGGTGGATTTCTAAAGAAAAAGAGAGTCTTGTGGGTGGATTTATCAAACAGAGAAAGCTTTCGATGCACAGAACGAACTGACCTCTATATAAATATATACCGGAGATGTGTTTAATACCCATAAAAACCGAGATGTGTTTAATACCCATAAAGATGGTATTATTCGTCGTTGAGCAGATTACGAATATATACCGGAGATGTGTTTAATACCCATAAAAATGGTATTATTCGTTGTTGGGCAGATTACGAATATATACCCGAGATGTGTTTAATACCCATCAAAATTCCATGAAACTATTTCGGTGTCTTCTGCAAAAAGCTCGATATATTTTCCTCCTCTAATTGATTCAATCGGAATGCTTTGAAACTTTCGTATGGATTTTCATCTTCATCTCTAGGAACTATTATGAAAGAATTATTATTGCTGTTAAAACGTATGTATTCAACGTCCATTAGATTTTCGCATGTAGGCCGAATAGAATAATATCTTACCCGTCAACTTTCGAATTTTCAGGCGGCTGAAATAATTCATGGATAACCAGCCAGGCATACACCTTCGTATTGTTTAACTCGTAGCGATTGTTCGACTTACACGAGGCACAGGGTTTTGACAACCTTTTATCATCCACGGAATGATCTCCTCTGGAATGTGAAGCATCTGGAATGCCGAAGGTCCCTTGGGCTTGGGCAGCATGTGGCGATTGGTTGTTGAAAGAAGGCGAAGGGGCATTTGTTCAAAAGCAGATTGTGTGATAAATAGTAAGATCACAACGTCTTTTATTATAGCTGCGTGTTTTACATCTTGTAAATAAATAACTGGCAAACATAACATAGGGTTTTCAAAGTTGAAAATTAAGTGTGTATATTGTTGCAATATATTTTTATGATTGAAAAATATAAATTTGACCAAGATTACAAATTTTTTTTAATGATAGAAAAATATTAAAAATTGAAAATATATATCATATTGATTTAGTTTAGTCATTAATTTTATTATAATGGTATAATGGTTGCCATTTTATATTCAAGATATGTAATTGGATACATTTAAGTATTTAAGAAATTTATTTGGAAAAGTAAGTATTTCAAAATGTAAAGTAAATGAAAGTACTAATTAAATTCGTGAATATTAATTTAAATAAAGTTATTTGTTTTTTTAATTAGTTTTTTTTCCCGAAGGTGGCAAAACCTATCAAACTCAGGTGTCAAACCAACAGTGAGGACAACCATCTCTGGCTGCTATCCGCGAATGTCGGTCTGACTCATCACTGTTATCAAGGAAAACCACGCCACCTGAAATAACCCGCTGGTGGTCCGTAAGGGAGCAGGCTTTCACTCCTGCCAGATGCTCTGGGTCTTGGGCCGTTAACCTGTTTCCTTACGTCCGAGGAAGACGAGCTCTTAGCCAAGCAGAAGCAGTTTTACGGCATACTCCAGGCCATTTTTTTAATTAGTTGAGATTCATTTTAAGGCGGAAACTACTAAAATCATTTATTTTCTTTTTACTATAAAAGTGTTTTGCATTTTAAGATATTTGATCCCTCTAGGTGCTTGGTAGATCCAAGATAGATCTAAATCAGTTTAATTTTCACACTTAAATAGATTAAAACAAAATTAAAATACTTATTTTTGAGCCAAGAGACCCTATATCTCCACTATTGGTTAGATTTCAAGTATGTTGAAATATTATTTTCAACTGGAGGCTCAGTCCTTTGCCATACCCTCCAATGATGTATCCCCATTAAACAGCTACAGCTCCAGCCCTTGCCTTAATTCACCATTACACAGTGATTTATTACGAAATGGTGGTCATTCAGAGAATGGTGGTAATTTATTACAGTTGGTAAAAATAGTAGACAGAGGTTCTGCGGACATGGAGAATGTACCGCAACATCTAGAAATGGTGGTCATTCACAGAATGGTGGTAATTTATTACAATTGGTAAAAATAGTAGACACAGGTTCTGCGGACATGGAGAATGTACCACAACATCTAGAAATTTCAGGAATTAAACTTATTTGTCAACCCCTCCATACCTTGTTTTAATCTCTGGTCTTGTCATAAAAATTTCAAAAAGTTTTTTTTTGTTCACTCAATCTTTTTTTTGGTTTCCAAATATGAAATGTAATGTTTTTTTTCTTTCTGAGTAGTGTGAGCTGACGAGAGACAAAGTGCTCTTTGTAATGAACAAGAGTACAGAGAGTTTTTTTTTTTATAATAGGCAGCAACGCATATGTATGAATGAAAAATTTACACACACCAGTGTAAGATATTTGAGCTGAAATAGAGTGTTTTGTAGATGCACAACAGTGCGGACAAAACATTGCAAAGTGCAGACGCAGCAGTGCAAAGACAGTGTGTTGATTTTAACAGGAGACAGAGTATTTTGCTTTCTATAATGTACAACAGTGTAGACATGTCATAACCTTCCATATACTACACATTACCCAATAATAAAAAAAATTTATTTACATTATCTACACAGCTATATAATAACGCCATCATGGTGTTTGACTTGGTTAATAATGGATATGGTTATAAATGCATTGATCCGGCATATCTATCTTCTGACTCTTAACTGGACATTTGATTGTCCTTGGTAAGTTTATATGGTACAATGAAATACATTTGGCAGCAGGTTGGGGCGCCTGGTTCGCGACACCTGGCATCTCTGATTCCCTCCATCGATCTGCTGCGCTGAGCCTTGGTTTCGGTAGCTGGGACTTTAATGCTACAGTCCCGCCACCCACTTCTCGGGATCCTCATGTCAATCGACGGTCAGGATCACTACTAGTGATCTAACGGTGGAGGTTAGACGTGCCTTGGGCGGGGAATACATAAGGTTCATTCGCTCTGCTCCCGATCATTTGCATTGTTACTCCAGCTTCACAGAGGCAGCCTTTGTTCCGGCGTTATTGCCATGGTCAGGGTGCCATTGCCGTGGGTATTCCCGGTTCAATTTACTGATATCTCGAATGTATTACAGTGACAGCCTGTTGGCGGTGAAACCCTCACGGATCTTTGCCTTATCTCGAACTGCGACAGGTAATGCGCCCTTCCCTTCATTTCAATACTGTATTGTTCATTCTTTTCACTGTATTTGATAGGAGTATTCTTAACTACTTTGTTATTATTTGTGGAACAGGGTAGCAGACCGACAAGGACGCGGTTGCAAGGGTTATTCATGGTTTCGACCTTCATTCCTTTAACCCGGTAAGCGCGCTACCCTGTAGGTTTGTATTGATTGATTTAATCTTGGAGTTGGACTCATATTATTCTTCTCTACCAGGGTTTGACCATTCCATCATGACTTGGTGCCATGGCCTCACTTCGGCAAAATTTCCTTTCATTCCCTGTTTATGATTGTTGGGGTTGAAACCCAGGTTGTCGAATGAGTAGCTTCTCATTAGGGTTTTGTGTTTGGTTATGGTCTGTCGATAGCTCAGATCTATGTTTGCAATTGTTCGCATATACAGTGTAAACATATTGAATGGACTCGGCATCATGGCCGGTTAATGCATCAGGTTTATGGTTGTTTCTATTGTCGAACAGGCCTTACATGTTCCAATCCATATTATTTCCTTTACTGTTTTAATATGTTTGAATACTGTTAGCGCACGGTACCGCTCCCTATGAGCCACCGATACTTCACATGTTACATACTGATTATTTGTTTTAGCTTTTAATGAAATGATCTGAGGGTTTGGTTTACGACCCTGCTCTTCCTGGTTCGCCTTTTATCGGTTATATGATATACAGGTTAATGAGTTTGATGTATATTTGTTGATAAAAGACTAAGCCGAACGACAGAATGATGGGAACGATTCTGATATGATTATGTTTGGTTTAGGAGGCCTGTTACGGTCCTGTAATGGCTCCATTATTGGCGTATTACTATTACTCTTTGTTAGCTGTAGCTTAGCCTGTTAAATGTTCATTTCTGTTCTTCAATTTTCTTGGAGTTAAAATAACTATATCCGTCATGCGGATGATATGACCTTCGGGTATATCAACCCTTATTTGATAACATGCGGGGCGCCATTCCACCAGGTGGTTCACACCTGTGTGAACAGCCAACCCGATGTTTCCATTGCTCTGATAATTGACAGTTATATTTATAATCTTTATATGGTGAGTCCTGTACAGTATTTCGTTTTCTTGTAACCCTTATAGAGTTATGGTTCTTGCGAGGGTTTGTACTACTATATATCTGGAAAACATATGTTTACAAGATAGACATGTATTTATTCTCTTGACTGTTACCTTCCGCAACGAAACCTCATTTCAAGTGTATCTGTATTTGTTTTGGTTCGTTTTTCAATACTTGTAATAGTATTATGGACAATGTGAATCACTGCTCATAGAGTTCTGTATTAGAAGTAAATGGTTACTTCGGATGCTGTTATCTAGCTTAGGTATTAATATATTTATACCTGGTTTCATACCTGTTAATGGTAGTTCAGTTATTCTATTTATTTCTACTATCTAGTAATTACTATCTCTTTAATCACACAACTTCACTTGTTCGGAAGTAATGTACAGGATACCTTTTTAGTTCTCACTTTCTGTTTCTTCCTCTTACTTAATACATGATATATATATATATATATGACAGGGCGTAATCATTACGGTATTGCATTCAGTAATACCCAGGTTCTATATTACAGCCCAAGAGTCACACCCACAGCAACTACAATTTAGATTCTTAAGTATACAGGGTAATAATTAGTCTCTAATTAATGAAACTACAGATACTTACCTAGGTATCCTTGCCTTGATCTTCTACACTTCTACAGCACGCAGAAGATGATTGAATGCTTGATATCCTCCCAGCCATGAGACCAGTCTTCTGAACTGAGTCTCTCCCCCAAGCTCTTCTTGTCGGCCACAGCCTCAGCAATATGTAACACCAATGTGTCTGTGCTATCTAGTCATCACCAGACGTAGCACCCTCTTCTTCTGCTCCAGTGCCTTTTTTCCTTTCTTCCCCGTTTGTTCATTCAACAACCCGGGTCTTTTCTTCTTTCCCTTTTTCTATGGGAAAGAGAGAACAATTAGGGTTTCCCCTAATATGCTGGCAACTGTTTTTCCTTTATCTTTAAGCAGGAAGAGTAAATAACTTTTCACATAAAGTTACTCTGTACACACACATATCATGCAATTCATATTATACCATTTGCACAATTAATATTATCATCATTTTCAAGAAAGTAATAATTTCTGTTATTTCCATTCACCCATAAGGTAAATAACAATTTATTCATGTAAAAAGTCTGGTCATTACATCTCCTCCCCCTGAGATTGGACACCGTCTCGGTGTCTCACAGATCCGAATAGATCGGGATAGGTCCTTTTCATCAATTCCTCATCTTCCCAAGTGGCCTCGTCAGGTCCAAAATGTCGCCATTGCACCTTAACTTGGGTAATAACTCGTTTCCGCAGCTGCACTTCTCTCCGGTCGAGAATGCTCAGCGGTTCGACCAGAACCTCTCCTTCCGGTTCGACCTGCAACACACAATTCTTTGAATTAGTTTCCTTTTCATATATAAATTTTTTACTGAATTTATCGTAACAATCACCCACCTGGATCTCTTGCCATCGGATCACATGCTTAGGGTCATACACATATTTCTTTAGGACAGAAACATGAAACACGTTATGGACTCGGATGTGACTTGGCAGGGCCAGTTGGTAAGCTACTGGTCCGACCCTTGCTAAAATTTGAAAGGGTCCACAATATCGGGGTGCCAATTTAGCGCATCCACTCCACTGTAAAGTACTTCTTTTAGCCTGAATTCGAATGTACACGTGGTCCCCAACCTGAAACTCTTTGAACCTTCTCTTTCGATCAGCGTAATTCTTTTGTCTATCTTGGGCAGCTTTCAAATTCACACGTACCCTTTTTACCATATCTTCCATTTCCTTCAGCATTACAGGACCTAGACTCAATTTGTCCTCTGGTCCTCCCCAACTAGCGGGTGTACGACACCTTCGACCGTACAAAACTTCAAATGGACTCATTTGTGTTGAAGTATGGTAACCGTTGTTGTACGCGAACTCTACAAGATGTAAGTAATCTTCCCATCTGGTGGGTTGTTGCATGACATAAGCCCTTAGCATATCTTCCACCATTTGATTCACTTGCTCTATCTGCCCATCAGTCTGTGGATGGTATGCGGTGCTAAAATTGAGTTGAGTTCCTAATTCTGAAAACATTGTTTTCCAAAATGCTGAGGTGAATTTCACATCACGATCAGAAATTATTGTTTTCGGAAGTCCATGTAACTTGAATACATTCTGCATAAATATGTGGGCGATCTGCGTAGCTCTATAGGTAGATTGCACAGGTATAAAGTGTGCAGCCTTACTTAGTTTGTCCACTACCACGAAAATGGAGCCATTATTTCTTTTAGTTCTAGGTAATCCTGTAATAAGGTCCATGAAGATGATTTCCCATTTCCATTCCGAAACTGGCAATGGTTGTAGCAATCCTGCTGGATGCTGATGTTCTGCTTTAATCTGCTGACATTCTAAGCACCGTGCCAGGTATTCAACAATGCTTTTCTTCATTCCAGGCCAGAAATATTCCTTCCGGATTGCTGTTATCATCTTTTGATAACCCGAATGACCTGCGTAATGGCTGATATGAAATTCATCCATAATCAAGTTTCTAATTCTGCTTTGATTAGGTACATACAATCTTTTCTTGAAGTAAATCCTTCCAGCATCATCTAATTCATATTCTTGTTGGTTGTCTCTCTTAGCAGATTGTTGTATCCGTAATTTCAATTGCTGATACTCGGTATCCTGATCTGCGATTTCTTTTATCATTTCCATGAAGGGACTTTCCCATCCACTAAAAGAAACTTCATACAAATTGTGTATTTTCCGGCTCAAGGCGTCTACTACCTTATTTTCCTTCCCTTGCAAATGCTTTATGTCAAAATCAAAGCCACTTAGGAAATCCACCCACCTTGCTTGCCTAGCATTTAAGGTAGGTTGGCTGAAATAATTAGTCAAACTGTGATGGTCGGTATGCAGCAAAAACTTCCGACCCATGAGATAGTGCCACCACATCTTCAGGGCATGAATAACGGCAGCCAACTCTAAGTCATAAGCAGAATATTTTTGCTCATGTTCTTTTAATTTTCGAGACTCGTAAGCAATCACTCTGCCTTCTTGCATCAAGACCCCTCCCAATCCTTCTTTTCTAGAATCTGTACATACTACATAATCCTTATTGGGATCTGCTATACTCAGAATAGGTGTTGTGGTGAGCAGGTGTTTCAACTGTTCAAAACTTTTCTGACAATTTGGGGTCCAATGAAACAGCTTTCCTTTCTTTTGCAGGGAAGTAATGGGAAATGCTACCTTAGAGAAACCTTCTACGAATTTCCGGTAATACCCAGCTAACCCCATGAAAGATCGGACATCTGCTACATCTTTTGGAACCGGCCATTCCATTATTGCTTTTATCTTTTCTGGATCCACCGCAATTCCATCCTTTGTGATTACGTGACCCAGATACTGAATCTCCGATTTGAGGAAGTCACATTTACTAAACTTAGCGTACAGCTGATGTTCTCGAAGAGTCTGCAATACTACTCGGAGATGTTCGTGATGTTCTTCGATAGTGCGTGAGTAAATTAAGATATCATCAATAAATATCAGCACAAAATGGTCCAAATAAGGATGGAAAATACCGTTCATTAAGCACATGAAGGTTGTCGGGGCGTTGGTAAGCCCAAACAGCAAAACCACGAATTCATAGTGCCCATACCTGGTTCTAAAAGCTGTTTTTGCGATGTCCTCATCCTTAATTTTGATCTGGTGATAACCTGATCGTAAATCGATCTTCGAGAATACTGTCGCGCCTTTTACTTGATCGAATAATTCGTCGATCTGGGCAAGAGGATACTTGTTTTTAACAGTCAACTTATTCAATTGTCTGTAATCGATACACATCCGGAGGGTGCCATCTTTCTTCTTGACAAACAATACTGGCGCCCCCCATGGAGACACACTGGGACGGATGTAGTTCTTGTCCAATAATTCTTGCAACTGCATTTTTAGTTCTGTCAACTCAGGCACACTCATTCTGTAGGGTGCTCGTGACACTGGTGCAGACCCTGGTACCAACTCTATAGTGAAATCTATGTTTCTTCGCGGTGGTAGTCCTGGAATTTCTTCCGGAAACACATCTGTAAATTCTTGTATTACAGGGATATTATCCAAAGATGCAGATTTATCCTTGGAGTTTGCGTAACCCACCTGGATGGCGTACACTTGGCAGCCCTTCCTTACACATTTTACCAATTGATTTGCAGTTATTGGTCGAACCTGCACTGGTCGCTTGATTCCCTGCATTTCTTTGCTATTTCCTTGTTGATCTCTGTAATAAATAACTTTGGTTTTGCAATCAACTAATGACTAGTGTTTTTCTAACCAATCCATACCGATTAGAATGTCGTAGGAACCCAGAGGGAGTATGTTCAGGTCAGCTGTTATTGGCTGGTCTGCTATAGTAAATGAGCAGTCGTTGATCTTGGCGGTTACCCGCCGCTTAGCTCCAGTAGCTAATTTCACTAGCCAAGGACTTTTAAATTTAACAGATTGCAAATTACAACGTTCCACTATTTTCGGGTTCACATAACTTAATGTGGCCCCGGGATCAATCAAAACAGATATGGTAAGGTTTGAAATTTTACCTTCGAACTCGACCATAGTTGGCTGATATTCCGCGTGTCGATCCTCCAAAGCTGCATTGATTCTGGGTACGCTTCGACCCACTTCACCAACAGTTGAGGCTTCATGAATTTGGGATAACTGTTCAGTCCCTTTTCGTTGTGGGCAATTTTTGATGTAGTGGGGTCCCCCACAACCCCAGCACTGCACAGGGGGTCTTGCTGTTCCTTCATTGTCCAATCTGATTTGTTGTTCACTGACCTTGGATTCATTTGCAGTTCTGAACTTGGATGTGGTTCTGGCTGCAAATCTGTTGTTTGTTCCCTTGCCAACGCCTTTATTTCCATTACTGCGAATCCCTTTGTTATTTCCAGCTGTCTTAAAATTCTTCTTCTCATTCCATTTCCTGCTAGCAGTTTCCCCTTTCTGTTTACTTTGCTGATAGCAGATTCTAGCCTTGCGGATCACTTCATCCATTGATTTTGGATTATCAAATTCAATCCTTTCCCGCATATACGGGGGTAAACTGCTAACAAATCGCTGCACTTTCGCTTTTTCCTCCCTTATATATGGTACGTAGCGGAGTAAGGAAGTAAAACGGGTGATGAATTCATCCATAGTCTGTTGTCCCAATCGCAGATCATGGAATTCTCTGGCGTTTTCATCATAAAAACGTTCTGTTAGATATCTCTCTTTGAAGAACCTTTGGAAATTGTCCCATGTTATGTTTTGTTCTGTAACCCCTTTGACGATCTTCAGTTCTTCCCACCATAAGGTGGCCTTTCCTTGTAATTGGAAAATAGCTAATCGTGCTTTAAGGTTATGATCGTACTCATAAAGCTGAAAATACTTATTCATGTTGATTAACCATGCTTCAGCGGCTTCCTCTTGTTCCCCGTCAAAATGCGGTGGCTTAATCTTCCGGAATTCACCTTGCAGTTCTACCCTTTGTCTTTTCGAAGTTTGTTGTTCAAATGCATTATCTGAGCGTTCTTCCTGCTCCTCCGATCCTTCGGGGGGTATGTGATGATTCTGCTCCTCCGACATCCTTTGCTGTTCCACACTTGGATTAACTGGCACTTGATTTTGTCTGTCGGACAAACTTTTCAAAATTCTTTCTTGTTCCATAGTCAATCGGGCGTTATCTTCTCGTAGTTGAGCCATCTCGTTCTTCAGCTCCTGCACGGTCTCCAGAATTGCTTGATTGGTGTTTCTGGCTTCTTCTCCAAGTTGTACCCACAATTCTGGGTTATTTTCTGCACCGATTACGCCCTGCCCCAATACAGGTCGTCGCGATGCATTTTCTGCTCTCCTCATGTCTGTTATTTCAAAACATGTTACTGTGTAAGAAAACATTCACGAGAAGTAAAGAAAAATGATTATTTGTCAATTCATTTCCACAATATCCATTCATCATTGTCTTACCCAAAGGCCATAGTACTGTATCTGGGCTCTGATACCATATGTCATAACCTTCCATATACTACACATTACCCAATAATAAAAAAAATTTATTTACATTATCTACACAGCTATATAATAACGCCATCATGGTGTTTGACTTGGTTAATAACGGATATGGTTATAAATGCATTGATCCGGCATATCTATCTTCTGACTCTTAACTGGACATTTGATTGTCCTTGGTAACTTTATATGGTACAATGAAATACATTTGGCAGCAGGTTGGGGCGCCTGGTTCGCGACACCTGGCATCTCTGATTCCCTCCATCGATCTGCTGCGCTGAGCCTTGGTTTCGGTAGCTGGGACTTTAATGCTACAGTCCCGCCACCCACTTCTCGGGATCCTCATGTCAATCGACGGTCAGGATCACTACTAGTGATCTAACGGTGGAGGTTAGACGTGCCTTGGGCGGGGAATACATAAGGTTCATTCGCTCTGCTCCCGATCATTTGCATTGTTACTCCAGCTTCACAGAGGCAGCCTTTGTTCCGACGTTATTGCCATGGTCGGGGTGCCATTGCCGTGGGTATTCCCGGTTCAATTTACTGATATCTCGAATGTATTACAGTGACAGCCTGTTGGCGGTGAAACCCTCACGGATCTTTGCCTTATCTCGAACTGCGACAGGTAATGCGCCCTTCCCTTCATTTCAATACTGTATTGTTCATTCTTTTCACTGTATTTGATAGGAGTATTCTTAACTACTTTGTTATTATTTGTGGAACAGGGTAGCAGACCGATGAGGACGCGGTTGCAAGGGTTATTCATGGTTTCGACCTTCAGTCCTTTAACCCGGTAAGCGCGCTACCCTGTAGGTTTGTATTGATTGATTTAATCTTGGAGTTAGACTCATATTATTCTTCTCTACCAGGGTTTGACCATTCCATCATGACTTGGCACCATGGCCTCACTTCGGCAGAATTTCCTTTCATTACCTGTTTATGATTGTTGGGGTTGAAACCCAGGTTGTCGAATGAGTAGCTTGTCATTAGGGTTTTGTGTTTGGTTATGGTCTGTCGATAGCTCAGATCTATGTTTGCAATTGTTCACATATACAGTGTAAACATATTGAATGGACTCGGCATCATGGCCGGTTAATGCATCAGGTTTATGGTTGTTTCTATTGTCGAACAGGCCTTACATGTTCCAATCCATATTATTTCCTTTACTGTTTTAATATGTTTGAATACTGTTAGCGCATGATACCACTCCCTATGAGCCACCGATACTTCACATGTTACATACTGATTATTTGTTTTAGTTTTTAATGAAATGATCTGAGGGTTTGGTTTACGACCCTGCTCTTCCTGGTTCGCCTTTTATCGGTTATATGATATACAGGTTAATGAGTTTGATGTATATTTATTGATAAAAGACTAAGCCGAACGATGGACTGATGGGAACGATTTTGATATGATTATGTTTGGTTTAGGAGGCCTGTTACGGTTCTGTAACGGCTCCATTATTGGCGTATTACTATTACTCTTTGTTAGCTGTAGCTTAGCCTGTTAAATGTTCATTTCGGTTCTTCAATTTTCTTGGAGTTAAAATAACTATATCCGCCATGCGGATGATATGACATTTGGGTATATCAACCCTTATTTGATAACATGCGGGGCGCCATTCCACCAGGTGGTTCACACGTGTGTGAACAACCAACCCGATGTTTCCATTGCTCTGATAATTGACAATTATATTTATAATCTTTATATGGTGAGTCCTGTACAGTATTTCGTTTTCTTGTAACCCTCATAGAGTTATGGTTCTTGCGAGGGTTTGTACTACTATATATCTGGAAAACATATGTTTACAAGACAGACATGTATTTATTCTCTTGACTGTTACCTTCCGCAATGAAACCTCATTTCAAGTGTATCTGTATTTGTTTTGGTTCGTTTTTCAATACTTGTAACAGTATTATGGACAATGTGAATCACTGCTCATAGAGTTCTGTATTAGAAGTAAATGGTTACTTCGGATGCTGTTATCTAGCTTAGGTATTAATATATTTATACCGGGTTTCATACCTGTTAATGGTAGTTCAGTTATTCTATTTATTTCTAGTATCTAGTAATTACTGTCTCTTTAATCACACAACTTCACTTGTTCGGAAGTAATGTACAAGATACCTTTTTAGTTCTCACTTTCTGTTTCTTCCTCTTACTTAATACATGACATATATATATATATATATGACATGGCGTAATCATTACGGTATTGCATTCAGTAATACCCAGGTTCTGTATTACAGCCCAAGAGTCACACCCACAGCAACTACAATTCAGATTCTTAAGTATACAGGGTAATAATTAGTCTCTAATTAATGGAACTAAAGATACTTACCTATGTATCCTTGCCTTGATCTTCTGCACTTCTACAACACGTAGAAGATGATTGAATGCTTGATATCCTCCCAGCCATGAGACCAGTCTTCTGAACTGAGTCTCTCCCCCAAGCTCTTCTTGCCGGCCACAGCCTCAGCAATATGTAACACCAATGTGTCTGTGCTATCTGGTCATCACCAGACGTAGCACCCTCTTCTTCTGCTCCAGTGCCTTTTTTCCTTTCTTCCTCGTTTGTTCATTCAACAACCCGGGTCTTTTCTTCTTTCCCTTTTTCTATGGGAAAGAGAGAACAGTTAGGGTTTCCCCTAATATGCTGGCAACTGTTTTTCCTTTATCTTTAAGCAGGAAGAGTAAATAACTTTTCACATAAAGTTACTGTGTACACACACATATCATGCAATTCATATTATACCATTTGCACAGTTAATATTATCATCATTTTCAAGAAAGTAATAATTTCTGTTATTTCCATTCACCCATAAGGTAAAAAACAATTTATTCATGTAAAAAGTCTGGTCATTACAAGACACAGTAATGTAATTTTTTTTGAGAGAGTGAAGTTTTTGAACTACCTCTGAAGCAGCCTTGTTGTAATTCCTCTGTTAGAGGAAGTGTTGTTAATGAATACAAAGTCCCTTTTGTTGTGCGTTGTTGAAACTCTGTTATTAGAAAATATTATTTTTGATTTGTTGCGTCAAAAACAGAGTGTTGCTGAAACAACAGTTTTGCGTTGCTGAAACACCGTATTCCGCGAATGATTTTTTTTTTAATTTCCCGTGTTAAAAACAGAGTATTATTCTCTGTTTGTCTATTCTGGAATTATCATAAATTCCCAACATGGTATCAGAGCTTGTCCGGGCTTTTTGAAGGTGTCAAAGAAGTGAAGGAAGGATTTCTTGCTGCAGCAGCTTCTCCAACAGAGTGAAGATATTCAAGAAAGGATGTAGGTATTTCCCAGATTAGTTTTATGTGTTGTTGTTGAAGATAGACAGTGATTTTTAAATACACACTCTGTATTTTGAAGCATAGTTTAGAGTGCAAGAATGGCTAGCTCCAACACCAGCACAAGCACTAGCATGAGTATGTCTAATACTCAGCTCCCACAATTTAATGGGAAAAACTATGACTATTGGGCAATAACCATGAGAGCCCTGTTTGTCTCACAAGATCTATGAGAATTTGTTGAATATGGGTTTGAAGAACTAGCAGATGAAAATTAGTTTAACAAATTAACTCAGGCAGAGAAAGATCTGTTGAAGAGAAATATGAAGAAGGATTCAAAAGCCCTCGTATTTTTGTATCAAGCAGTGCATGAGAGTGTGTTTCCAAGGATAGTAGCAGCCAAGACATCCAAAGAAGCATGGAAAACTCTCAAGACATCCTATCATGGCATGAAGAAATTAAAGACAACAAAACTACAATTGCTGAGGAGAGATTTTGAGAATCTTTGCATGAAGGATTCAGACAATATTGACTCATTCTTCAGACATGTAATTGGTCTGGTCACACAGATAAGGAATCATGGAGAAATTCTTGAATAAAGGAGGATTGTGGAGAAACTATTGAGGATCCTACCCTCAAAGTTTGATGTGATTGTCACCACCATAGAAGAGACAAATGATCTCTCAAACTTCTCAGTTGATGACCTACATGCATCACTGATAACACATGAGAAGAGGTTGAGTAGAAATGAAAAATCATCTCTAGAGCAAGCCTTTAAGAACCAGATGTCTTTTGGAAGTGGTAGAGGTCAAGGCAAAGGAAACAAGAGAGGAAGAGGCAGAAGCCAAAACAGAAGTGGAAGAAATAGTCCAGCAAATGCTCAAGGAAGAGGCAGGAATCCAAATCAGAAGCAAGGCCAAGGCAGCAGTCAACAAAGTGGACAACATCATGCTCAAGGACAAAGGTATGAAAAACCCAATGTCCAATGTTATTATTGTAAAAAATATAGGCATTATGCCAATGAATGTAAGAAGAAGCAACATGATATGAATAATATATCTAGTGCAAATATCACTAGAAAAAATATCAGCCAAGATAATGTGCACTTAGCTTGTAACATGGCTGAAACAAACAGTGATGATATATGGTTTCTAGACTCTGGTTGCAGCAACCATATGATAGGAAACATAGCCTTGTTTTCGAAATTAGGTCAAAATGTGAAATCACAAGTCACACTTGGGACTGATAGTAAAATTTATGTTATGGAAAAAGGAGAAGTTAAAATATTTACAAAGAAAGGTGAAAAGAAAACCATAGCAGATGTATATTATGTTCCTGGAATGAAATGTAACCTCTTGAGTATTGGTCAGCTTGTTCAAAAGGGGTACAATGTTTTCTTTGTGAATGATGTATGCACCATCATGCATAGAGCACCCAGCAAAAGATGTATTGCTGAAGTGAAGATGACAAGGAATAGGATGTTCCCTCTCACAATAAAGACAGATTTGAAAAATAAAGAAGTAATAGCAGCAATGTCACAAGAGGCTTTCCAAAGCGTACTAAAAGATGAAAATTGGTTGTGGCACTTGAGATTTGGACATCTCAACTTTGCAGGTCTTAACTTGTTGAGTAGAAAAAGAATGGTAAGAGGATTACCATTGATAGAGAAACGGGACAGCCTTTGTGAAGGCTGTATCTTGGGGAAACAACATAGAGAAAGTTTTCCATCCGGGAAAAGCATAAGGGTAAAAGCAACCTTAGAGATTGTGCACTCAGATTTATGTGGACCGATGCAAACTCCATCACTAGCAGGCAGCCAATATTTTCTAACATTCATTGATGATTTTACTAGAAAAACTTCGGTTTATTTCATGAAGAACAAAAGTGAAGTGTTTGAAAAATTTTGAAATTTGAAAGCACTTGTAGAAAACCAAAGTGGGCTACATATTAAAGTTCTAATAAGTAATAGAGGAGGTGAGTATATCTCCAAATAATTTCTATGTTTTTGTAGAGAAAATGGAATTCACAAACAGTTTACCAAAAGGTACACTCTGCAGCAAAATGGAGTTGCTAAAAGGAAGAACAGGTCAATCATGGATATGGCAAGGAGCATGTTGAAGGAAAAGCATTTGCCAAATGATTATTGGGCTGAAGGTGTACATTGTGTAGCATACATTTTGAATAGATGCCCTACAAAAGCAGTGATGAACAAAGTGCCGGAAGAAGCATGGAGTGGGAGAAAGCAAGGAGTCACCGACATGAAAGTTTTTGGATGTGTGGCTTATGCACACATTCCAGATTAGCTAAGGAAGGAGTTGGACAGCAAAGGGGAGAAATGTATTTTCATTGGATAGAGTGAGGAATCCAAAGCTTACAGGTTGTATATCCCATCTACCAAGATGTTTTTTGTGAGCAGAGATGTTCAGTTCATTGAGGAGGAAGCTTGGGATGGAAGCATAGAGAAAACAATGAATGTTAAAAACTGTTTGTCTCATGATGAAGATGTTGAGGAGATGGCTGAAACACATCCCCAAACAGTAGCACCAACACAAGGGCAGCAAGAGACACCCTTGAGGAGAAATGAAAGTGCTTCTCCAAGCACACCACAAGGAGGAAATTCAAGTGCTTCTTCAAGCACTTGTATGCCAAATGAAAGAGGTAAGAAGTTCAGAAATTTAAGTGATATTTATGAACAAGAGGCAACAAATGAAGGTATTAATTCTTTGTTTGCTTTATATTGTCATGTTGATGACCCTATTCATTTCGAAGATGCTATTAAGGATAGGAAATGGATAGAAGCTATGGATGAGGAGATAAATGCCATAGAAAGAAACAAGACATGGGATTTAGTTGAACTACCAAAAGGAAAGGAAGTCATTGGATTTAAATGGGTCTACAAGACCAAGAGTAATGCTGAAGGAAAAATAGAAAGACACAAGGCAAGACTATGAGGAAACTTTCGCAGCGGTTGCTAGAATGGAAACCGTGAGAGCAGTGCTATCCATAGCAACAGAAAACAAGTGGTAAGTTTACCAAATGGACGTGAAGTCAGCATTCCTCAATGGAGTGTTAATGGAAGAGGTTTACATTGAACAACCTCCAAGCTATGAAAAGAAAGGCCAAAAGCACAAAGTGTGCAGATTGAAGAAAGCTCTTTATGGGATGAAGCAAGCACCAAGAGCATGGTACAACATGATAGATTCCTATCTACTGGAAAATGGATTTGAAAAGTTTGAGGGATAACCCACCCTCTACATGAAAGAAGAGGATGGTAAAATACTAATTGTTGTGTTATATGTTGAGGATGTTATTTTCACAGGTAATGATGATTATCTCATTGAAAATTTGAAAATAGTCATGAAAGAATAATTTGAAATGACTGACATGGGTTTGTTGAAATACTTCTTAGGAATGGAAGTAGATAAAAATGAAAATGAGATCTTTATCTCACAAGAAAAATATGTAAATGAAGTGTTGGAAATATTTAATATGCAGGACAGCAAGGTAGAAATCACTCCCACAGTGATGGGATTAAAAGTCAACAAAGAGGACAACAACAAAGATTTTGATCCTAGTTTGTACAAGAGCATAGTTGGCAGCCTTATGTATTTGACTGCAACTAGGCTGGATATCATGCATGCTGTTAGTTTAATTTCCAGATTCATGGAGAGGCCAAAAGAAGCACATTGGCAGGCAACAAAAATAATTCTGAGGTATGTTAAAGGTACTAAAAAGTTTGACATTTTATATAGTGCTTCAGAATGTTTAGATTTAGTTGGATACACTAATAGTGATTGGGCTGGAAGTGTAGATGATTAGAAAAGCACATCCAGTTATGTTTTTCACATGGGTTCGGGAGCTATTTCATGGGCTTCTAAGAAACAACCTATTGTAGCGTTGTCTACAACAGAGGCTGAATATGTGGCAGCTACAGTAGCAGCATGTCAAGCAGTTTGGATGAGAAGGATGTTAAGGAGTTTAGGGCAAGAGTAGGCAAAAGGAACTGTGATTTATTGTGACAATAGCTCAACTATTGAATTATCCAAGAATTTTGTGTTTCATAAGAGAAAGAAACACATTGACACAAGGTTTCATTACATCAGGGAATTGGTAAGCAATGGAGAAATTGTTTTAGTACATTGCAGAACTCAGGAGAAGGTTGGAGAAATTCTAACCAAACCATTGGGACAGAAAATTTTGAGTTTTTGAGAAAATGTCTGGGTATGACTGATAACCCAGCAGATGAAACTAAAGGGGAGTGTTGAAATATTATTTTCAACTGCATGCCCAGTCCTTTTCCATACCCTACAATGATGTATCCGCCATTAAACAGCTGCAGCTCCAGTCCTTGCCTGAATTCACCATTACACAACGATTTATTACGGAATGGTGGTCATTCACGAAATGGTGGTAATTTATTACAGTTGGTAAAAATAGTAAATACCAGGTTTTACTGCGGACATGGAGAATGTACTGCAACATCGAGAAATTTTAGGAATTAAACTTATTTGTCAGCCCCTCCATACCTTGTTTTAATTTCTAGTCTTGTCATAAAAATTTCAAGTAGTTTTTTTTTTTGGTTCACACAATCTTTTTTTTTGGTTGTCGTATATGAAATGTAATGTTTTTTTTCTTTCTGAGTAGTGTGAGCTGACCAGAGACAGAGTGTTCTTTGTAATGCAAAGCGTATGTATAAATGAAAAATTTACACACACCAGTGTAAGATTTTTGAGGTGAAATAGAGTGTTTTGTAGATGCACAACAGTGCAGACACAGCATTGCAAAGTGCAGACATAGTAGTGCAAAGACAGTGTGTTGATTTTCAGAGGAGACACAGTATTTTGCTTTCTGTAATGTACAACAGTGCAGACACAGTAATGTAATTTTTTTTACAGAGTGAAGTTTTTGAATTGCCTCTGAGGCAGCCTTTTTGTAATCCCTGTGTTAGAGGAAGTATTGTTAATGAATAGAAAGTCGCTTTTCTTGTGTGTTGTTGAAACTCTGTTATCATAAAATATTATTTTTTTTTTGCTGCGTCAAAACTAGAGTGTTGCTGAAACACCAGTTATGCATTACTGAAACACCATATTTCGCAAATGAGTTTTTTTTTTAATTTCCTGTGTTAAAAAGAGAGTGTGAAAAACAGAGTACTATTCTCTATTTGTCTATTCTGGAATTATCAGAAATTCCCAGCAAAGTATAAATGGTTAACGTTTAACATTCAACAAATTTAATCTGATGTCAATGTTTCCCCTAGTTAAAAATTGATTTAATTATTATGAATAAACAAAATATAAATTCAATATTGGTTTTACGGAAGTGGAGTTTATATGTGGGTTCAATTAAAAAATAATAATAATACGTTAAAAGTGTGTTTATATTTGAGAGTAGTTGCACATATGCTATATGAAAAGGTTAAAATAAAAACTAGAACTTCAGCAAGCATTTCTGAAAGTTTTAGAAGCGATATCCAAGTCAAGCAAGGTGGTTTGAGGAGTGGTTAAATTCACAAGGGGGTGATGGTATCCATTTTTGCAAGTTTTTGTAAGGCATCTTTTGTATGTAGTTGACCTTATTATGATCGCTAAATCTGTTCTTGGTTTGCACAAGCACTTACTGTCCCTTAAGAATTTTTGTAGAAGGGTGGGGACGCAAGTCAATATTAGAAAAATGAAAGTAATGGTTTTCTCTAAAAAAAGAAAACATAACCAACATAAG
The DNA here is from genome assembly GCA_000404065.3 of Pinus taeda. NCBI lineage: Eukaryota > Viridiplantae > Streptophyta > Pinopsida > Pinales > Pinaceae > Pinus > Pinus taeda. The sequence goes on from APFE031368392.1 coordinate 43,412, forward strand.
TTCCACTTGGGAGGCAACATTTTGGGAGAAGTTGTGGATTACAAATACCTCATAATTGAAATAAAAGAACTTTGGGGGATTGGAAAGCACTTTATGCTTTTCAAAATAGGTTTAGAGACGAAGAGTTATGGGACTTGAAAACCACTCAAACTCATTTTGGGTTTCTAGTGATTCCAGTGATTCTCTATGGTTGTGAAGTGTGGGAGAGAAGTACATCTAACATGCAGTGTAAACAAATTGAGAAAATTGAGAAGCATTTGATTACAAACAAATTCAAAATTGCAAGTGTAGTTCTTTACTCTATTTTGTTAATTGAAAGAGGGGCTTCTCTTATTGAAGAAATTTCTATTGTGCGAGTCATAAGGTATTTAAAGAAAAGTGAGTAAATGGAAGAGTGCAGATGGCCTAAGGTTGTCCTTAATGACATATTGTGCAAAAGAAAAAATACTTAGATGGAGAAAAATAACAGATGGTTTATTAGATGGGGTATTTGGTTGAGCATGTGTCTCATAAATAGTAAAGAGATAAAATATTTTGTTATGGATAAGTTTGACAAGGGTACATGGGATGAAGAGCTAGGGGAAAGAAAAAATACCATATTGAAGTGTTTTAATCCCACTCATAATCATCAACAAAAAGCATACATAGAGGCCAATATTTCTTGGAGAGCCAAAATTCTTATTGCTTGGTTAAGGATTAATTCTCATCAACTCTGTTGTGAAACAAGGTACTGGAAAAGGACAAAAGAAGCATGGGAGGAAAGAGTATATATTTTTTGTTCTTATGGAAAAGTGGAAATAGAAAAGAATTTCATTTTAGAATGTGAGGCTTTCAAAGACAACAAGGAAAGTTATGTACATATTCTAGCATCTAGCTCTTGGGATAATCCATTTAGCAAGGGGTTTGTCAAGAAGCTATGAGCATTTATTGTGAGGTTTCACAAGAAAATGGTCAAATACATCAACCCGATGAAGAAGCAGTCTGTCCCATAATCTATCTTTAGCCTTGTGGACATTATAATAATTTTCCTTCTTTCTTTCTTATGGTAATGTAAACAATACTAGTTAATCATATTTCTTAATTTTTTGTGGTGGCATTCCACAATACAATATTTTATTAGTTGTTTTATTTTTTTATAAAAATTTTATGTGTCTATATTTAAGTTAAACTGAAGGTACTAGCTACTATGTAGTCCTTGTTAATTATTGTTTTATATTAAATGAATAAAAAGAATATACATTAAAAAATTTGATGCCTATTTATTTTTCTTAGATATTATAATTTATTTGATTTATTTATTTTTAACTATGTTCGATAAGTTGGTTTATTTTGGAATAGAAATTCCATCATTTTAATTTAATTTTACATAATTATCAGTTCGATAGGTGGTAATTTCACCTCCATGGAATATTTCAGGATGTTGTTAGTAGTATATGTTGGCAATATTGTCATTGATGGCAAAGGAGCAGAAAGGTAAGCAGGAGCATGGCACAAAGGAGAAGCAGATACATTGATGGGCTGACACAATATTGATGTTGGCATGTTGATGGCTTGATGCTTGGATAATGTTGTAGAGATTGTTTAATGAATAATTTGTGGTGAGGCTAGTTTGTTATTAAAGGGAATTGTTGTGATGCAAAGGCAAGACTCCATGAAAACAAAGGAAAATCTCCATGACAGCAAAGGCAGATTCCATGATAGCAAAACAAGACAAGACTCAAGAAGGTTGAGGCAACGACATAAAGAAAAGATGAATTTGAACATATATATGGCTTTACAGAGTGAATGTCGCATACATGTGCTTGCATTATTTTCATATGTTGTGTGCATATTGTTTACATTGGAGAATGCTTGCATGTGTTGCGGTGGTGTAATGTGGTTTTTTCCACTATGTTGATATTGACGCACCTAATAATTATATATGGTTGAAATAATATGTAGTGGAGCAATCATTTATTTTATAATATTAAAAGTATAAAGAATTTGGAAATGAATGAGTGGAAGGAAAAGAGTCAAGCATGTTCACTTTATATCCTAGTTATATACCTTTATGATATCGTAGTGTTTTCCAAGTCAGATCAATAGCATTTGGATCGTCTTAGGCAGGTCTTTATTAAGTGTAGGAAATATGGCATCTCGCTAAATCCTAAAAGTTCTTTATTTGGTTTGGAAGAAGGATGACCATTAGGCCACATTATCTCCAAAGATGGAATTTGGATTGATCCAACCAGGATTGAGACTATTTTGCAAATAGCTCACCCCATGAACATTAAAGAACTTTAGGCATTTTTAGGAAAAATAATTTTTTTAAGAATATTCATCTCGAACGTATCTGAATTGATTAGACTATTAAATAACATGTTGAAGAAAGATTCAACTATTAAATGGATAGTAGAGGCTAAAAAATCATTCGAAGATATAAAACTAGCCTTGACTCAAACACCAGTCCTCATAAGTCCAATGTTTGACAGAGAATTTGTCATTTTTTCTTTTGCATCTGAACATAGTATTATTGCAGTTTTACTACAAAAGAATGATCAGGGATTCAAACAACCAATAGCCTTGTTTAGTAAAGCTCTAAGTGATTCATCCTTAAAGTATAACATAATGGAAAAACAAGCTTTTACTTTGGTACAAGCAATCAAAGATTTCAAAGTATATATCTTGTATTCTCACATTATAGCTTATGTTCCCAATGTTGTAGTCAAAGACATTCTAACGCAGATTGGAATTGATGGAAAGAGGGGAAAGTAGATAGCTATCGTATTAGAGTATGACATAGAGATTAAACCTACAAAATTAATCAAAGGCCAAGGGCTGGCTAAACTTATGGCTGAAACCAATTGTGAAGCCCTAGGTATAAATTTTATTCGAGGACTAGATAATGAAGAGGAGATGGCGACTCCATAGATAAGCCAAGACTTTTTAAACTCACCTTGATATGCTAATATAATATACATTCTACAAAATTTACAAGCTCCTCGAGGGTTGTCCAGAACTAAAAGTAGGTTCTTGAAAATGAAACCTTTGAAATTTTACATAATGGATAATAATTTATTTTGGAAAAATCATGAAGGCATTTTGTTAAATTGTTTAAGGAAGAATCGAACAAAGTACTACAAGAATTTCATGTAGGTGATTGTGGAGGACACCTCTACTAGAAGACAACAGTTGATAAAATCCTAAGATCTGGATTTCATTGGCAAACCTTGTTTTCTGATGTAAAAAAGCTTGTAACATCCTACCACAAGTGTGAGGTCTTTAAAGGAAAAAGAAATCTTTTGCCTTTACCTTTGAAACCCATTTCTACTGAAAAACCATTTCAATAATGGGGTCTAGACTTCATTGGCGAAATTCACCCCGCCTCTTTTACTCAACATAGATGGATACTGACTACCACAGATTAATTTAAAAAGTGGATAGAAGCCATTCCCTCTAGACAAGCCACTGATACTATCATCATAGATTTTCTAGAGGCCAATATTCTATCTAGATTTGGCAGTCCAGACAAAATTATCACAAACAATGATGAAGCATTTAAATAAAAAAGGATGATTGATTTCTACCATAAATACCATATAACCCTTGGTCACTCTACAACCTCTTATCCCCAAGGAAATGGACTTACAAAATCCTCCAACAAAAGCTTAGTGAATATTATTAAAAAATTGTTGGAAGACAATAAGAAAACATGGAACAAGAAACTGATAAATGCTTTGTGGGCAGACAGGCTTACAACTGAGAAATCCATTGGTACGAGTCCCTATCAGTTAGTCTATGGAATGGAAGCAGTTTTCCCTTCATCATTAGGAATAGCAGTAATGAAACTACTGTAGGAATCCCAAGTCGAGCCAAATGATATTCAGAGGAGAATCAATCAGACCATTCATTTGCATCAAACCAGGGAGGAAGTATACATTATAGCCCAAGCACTACAAGAAAAACTTAAGAAATTTTTTTATAAAAGAACCAATGCAGAAGACTTCTATCTTGGTGACAAAGTTTTGAAGTGGGACTCCAGAAGGGTTGACAAACCAAAACATAGGAAGTTTAACTTCCTGTGGAAAGGTCCATACATGATATATGCCTTTAGAGGGAATGATTCTTATTTTCTCAAAGAGTTAAATGGTGCAGAGTTAGAAGGAGGACGAGTCAATGGTCAAATGTTGAAGCACTACATTGATCCAAGTTACTAATTTTATCAATTTCAGTTGTACATAATATATCCTCCAAAATGTTCAAGTTTTGATTGGATGGTTAAGTTGTGGAGTTAAAGCTCGAAGAGAAGGCCCTAAGCTTCGAATATTGTCACTATCATAGATATCAATAAAGCAGCAGAATCAAAGGAAATTATAGAGTAAAATCACAATCTCTCAGAAGGCCATTGGTCTACATTTCTTGACTTTCCACCAGGGAAAGCCATCCCCAAGTGGAGCCATTATTATTTTCTTATACCAATATGTGTCATAATTTATGATTGACTTAGTTATCTCCAAAATATGTACATACCTTTGCTTCTGCAAATGTTTTCCATATTTGTAAAAAAAAATAAAAAATAAAAATGTAAAGTGGGTATGTCCTAAAAGAAAAATCAAAGGACAAAAAAAGAATGAGAAAGGTCAAAAAGAGGGAAAGTGAACCCGAAAGAAAAAGGAAAGACCATGAAAGTGTGCAAGTCAAAATGCCACTGCTATTTTATTTTTTGTATAATAATGATTGTGTGCAATTTGTTACTTATGCCACAATCCATGTTAGTCAAATAGTGTAAACTTGACTATTTCATGTTTTCAATTTCTATGTCTATAGATAGAGAATAAAATCTAACCAAACTATCTAATATTGGCAGATAAGTAGATAGGTAGAGTGAATAAAAGGAGCTGAACTATTTAATCTGAGCCCTTGGATGTAATAAGGATAGACTTAGACAGATTTCCATTGTAAAAGAAAGAAAATGTTTCATAAGGGCTTTCCAGCTTAAGTGTGCCCTAATAAAATGTAGAAAAAATGGTAGGGTGTGCAGGTGGGTAAGTAGATGAATGGTCACAGAATGGTGTATGATGAATGATTAGTTGAAACTCATATCATTTACTTCCATCATCATAATACTTTAAAAATATGGATAACAATGAGGCATTTACAAAGTCAGGTTATTAATTTCCTCATTCCTTCTACCCCTAATATCACTAATTTCCCACAAATAACAATAAAAGCACCTAAAACCTTAATTCAAAGGGGCTTGAAGCATTTATCTAACTTTTGGAGGGACCGGACCCTTGGCCCAAACGAATTACAGGTTCCAAGTGTTAAAACCGCCTCATCAACATTCACCCCCTCCATAATTCATTCATCTTCCCTCAAACCCCCTTTTCCCAAAGTAAAATCATTATTTGCTTGGGAAAAGTAATTATTCCCATACAAAACCCCTTTTCACAGAAAAAACCGACAGAATGCACCTAAGCCTAAGTTATAATGTTTAAATGCGAAAATGTGAATATATTTTGAAGCATTTTACTTAGCGCATTCTTATTTCTGTTTTCATTTCATATTAACATTAATTTATTATAGTTAACTCCGAGAAAATACACCTGGTCCCCATATGTATTATTAAAATCCCTTATGTTAATATCCCACCCCGGTTTGAAATATAAACCCCAATAAAGAAATAATTATATGAATTAATTGATCAATAAATAATTAGCCTATCTGTGATCAATTAAGACCTACAACCCTCCGTTGCATTAAAAAGGAATTAATTAATTAATATGTGATTAATTAAGAAGCTTCCTCCAATCACATCGACCTCGACATCATTAATCTCCCTAATCCATAGTTACTATCCCGTCGGGCCCCTCCATTAAAGCACAATCAAGTACCCTTCCCAACCACCGTACGGTCTGACCCGTTTAGATCTAACAAATGACACTCATATTGGGCAGCCTCTGATGCCAACCTTTACCCACCTGATGTGAGTGGTTTTACTATTTATCCCACTACTACGTGTCGCCCGATGAATGGCATCAGGCAGACCTCTCCCAATACCGCCATACCCTCATAAGCAGTGTGATAAATTTTGCTTGCTACCTACGCTTACCACGTTCGCTAAATGACAAAACATCATTTCTATCAGTTGGTGCCAACTGTCACTTTCCAGCGCCAACTGTCAGTTCTCCATGCACACTCAGAGTACGTTCAAGCTATTAGCCTACTTCCAACTGTCAACCTTTAGAATCTAATGAACTCCATATTGCCATTGCAGACCCATGCGGTCCGTGCAAACAGTGCACCAGTGTCATTTCTCCCTTCATGCAACCATCACTAGGTATTTACCCGTTTTACTTAGAAACCCCATTTTTGTATTGAACCTATACTAAATTACTATAAAAACCAAGTATTTTAGTGAAAGTAAGATGTTTGACAGTCTAAAGACTCCCTGAAATGACCGAGTTCTTCATAATTCCTTAAATTCCCTACCCTCATCCTTGAAATATGCAAGAACAGAGGATGGATGTTCTAGTTGCCTTAAATGTCATGCTAGTTACCACTCCCCATAGAAATTTAGAACTTCTTCCTCTGGCTGACAAAGATTCCCAGATAAAATTCCTCACCTTTGATGAAACCCCTTTGAAATTGCATTGCAAATACCGGGATATCTACTTCAACCATGTAGATAGGATAGGTCTCTAGGAATCGAACCTACCCAAGTATCAGTTTCTGAGTATTCATGTCTTTCCAGAAATTATTCATTACTGTCATGAAAGCTATGACCCTTTAACGAAAGTTGTAATGTCCCTAGACCAGAAAATCCTTTTCACCATTACAGACGAGTCCATAAACGAGATGTTATAGTTGCAGCCTAGTAAAGACCTAACCCCCATGTCCATTGTTGATTTTCTTGAAAGATTCTCCAAGCTGTCTAGTTCTAGAAGTACCCAAATCCTCTAGACCTTCATTTCTGAAGAAAAACACATGCCAAAGGACCCCCGTCCTTACATGTCAGCCTTATTTTTTGATCTAGGTAGAGACATCACAACAATGCTATCAAGCATTTTGGGTTCTACCACTAATGAATATGAAGATGAGCCTACTTTAGTTGGTATGTCTATTTTTACCCCGGGTCAACCTCCTACAATCAATTTTGATTATGCCAAATTCATCGCAGATAAAATGCATGATCAGTTTATGAGACTTGAAAATGAGAGGGTGTTCAAGTATTCATCAGTCCTATATCATTTGTTTATTTTCTATCAGACTCATAGGTTTCCCTTCTCTATACAAAAGCTTGATACTAGAAGGAATTCTAGATCTGTCATCTTCTAGACTTCTCTTTTCCACAGGTCTTATTCTTCCCCCTATCCACTTATAAATTGTATTGACCAATTTGTACATCCTATGACTACAATGTTGATAGGAAGTCCCCCTCCCAGAATTAGTGAAAACATTAAGAGGGTTCTCCAAATTTCCAAACAATACAAAGTTGGGGATTGGTATTTATACCAAACCCATAACGATATCAGAATTTATGGGTGTGAGTTGCCTCCTTATAGATTACCTAAATATTTCCCCATGCAATTATTTTCTCTAGAGTACTATAGGAAAATGATAAATTCTGATGAGATTCACTTTGTCAAGACCAACAAGAAGGCCCGGCTGAGAATAAAGGATCACCTAAGCCCATTTATTTGCAATAATAAAAAAACTGGAAAGGACGCAGATGAAATCCTCCAGAGATTGAAATTAAAAAAGATTTTCATCTGGGCCTATGACCCTCATAGATTCATTTGTAGTAGGAGGAAGAAACATAAATTATTTCCTTATATCGACCATAGGATCCCAGAAATTTAACAACGTGCCAATCAATCAAAACGAGTGGAAGGAACTCTAATAGATAAAGATAGCACACAAGTTGAAGTTGACAATGTAATGGTGGACTTAGAAAGAAGGTTTGATGAGGATTCATTTGTACAAGTGTTTGGAGAAACTTCATCAAGAAAGTAGTCACAGGAACCTAGTACACAACCATCAGAGCAACAAGGAACCTCCGAATTGGCAGAAGCTTGAGAACAACAAGAAGAATCTGAGAAGCCCAAAATCTCAAAGGAGCTGGCTCAACCTCTGCAAATCACGAGCAACCCTCCTCTGTTGCAAACTCCCTCAATGAGGAAAGAAATATTAAAAGAGATAGGGAAGAGGCCACTCCTTCCAGCAAGCCTATTGATCAGACTTTTGCTAAAACAAAAAGGTTAAACCCCTACACAGAAGAAGAATATACCGAGGAGACCACAGACAACACAGTGGCAGAAAAGACAGACAGTATGCAGACTATCCCAGCAGGTGGTACACCATCCACCTCACATATACAAGCATTGGAAATACAACAAAGCACAAAGGTGTCTTATTTCAGAGATTTCTTTGAATAGAGCCAAGACATTAAAGGAAAATACAAATAAGTTAAAGCAAGGAATGAGAAATTAAAAGCTCAAACCTATGCTCACTACCTCAAAATTGCTAGAACTAACCAAACTAGGCCTATGTCATCTTTTGACATAAAGGAAGGAAAAATGCAAATGAGCTTCCTCAAACCAATTGTACAATAGCCAAGATCAATCAATGGCTAACTATTTGAAGAGTGATTTTGAAGTTTTGGTAAAGGATATCCATCCAATTGAACAAATAGAACTGCACAAGCTGACTGGTGAAATGGTCTATTCCACATTGAATAATAAGTCCATCACAACACATCAGTTACAAAATTCATTGCACAACACCACAACACAACTGCAACTGGAAAAGGCCTCCTCTCAGGCTAAAGAAATCAGAATAAAAACTTTAGAAGACCTGGTGATAGAATTGGGACACGATCCTAAAGATGACAAAGCAGCTAAACAACTGATTAAGAAGAGAAATGATGATATAGCTACATTAAAGAAGCAGCATAAGATCCCTCCTATCCACCATCCTCAAACTACAGAAGTCATAGAGAAACAAAAGGAGGAAGAACTAATGGACTTAGTTCTTAAGTTAAATTATCAATTAAAAGAAACTGAAAAGGAATTGGAGAAAGAAATACAGTCTAAGTAGAGTGATCTGGCCACTGCCCCTCAGACTGTCATACCCACAGTTTCTACAGCAGTACCCTCCACTCTAGCAACTTCTTTGGCATCAACACTTCCACCAACGACAACATTACCAGTATCATAGACTATTCCAACTACAGTTACATCAACCAGTGCAGGAACAATAGTAGAAAAAATAGATGAAGTGATCAAAGCCATGGAACAGATGAGTATCCAAGCTACTGAATTGAAAAAGCTCAACGAAAAAATATCAAGTATGGAAACAAACTATGAACTTGCACAAATTCATAAGAAAGAAAAAGAAACGAAAAACAAAAGGATGGAGGAAAGAATCAGAGTCCTGGAGAAGGACTTAACACTAGAAAAACCACTGGGAGATATGAGACATATGTTGTGGGCCAATATCATTGATTCCATTAATGATATTTGGCCTTCTATCTAGATAATTTTTTTCAGACTGAACTATTCAAGATAGCTATGGAAGCTCTACAGAAGACCAAAGAAGAATTGGGAGATAGGCTTGAAGAGGCGAATCAATTGATTATTTTTTTGAACAGAAGAAATTTGCATCAGCGAGAGCAATTAGAAATTGAGGATCGAATAGCTACCATCGTTTAAATTAAGAAAGTTCTTACTAAAAGGAACTTGATGCTTAACTTAGAAAAAAGGTGTCAAAGCATTAAGATAGATATATATAGCTTCGTGTTCAAGTATGGAATTTTGAGAGAGAAAGGACTTCCAAGCCCATTGGTCATAAATGACAAGTTGACGACACATGAAGACTATATTGAGAGACTAAACAAATAGGAGGGGATCCAAGCTAGCTCTTCAGCATTAAAATCACTACCTACAGGAAAGGTGCTTTATGATGGCTTGGAAAACCTATTTTACATAGAACATGAAGTGAAGCACCTATTCATCGATAGACCCAATTTTTTAAAGTACACAGAAGCTGATGAAGTGTATAGGAAGATGATCAGAATGAAAATACCAGATAACGAATGGTGGAACAATATGATAGATATACTATAAGTTACTATAGTAAATCTATGGAGTTAAAAATGTTTACTAAAATAAATTTTGGTAAATATAGGTAAAGAGTATCAGCACAGGCAAAGGGTATTAGTAGGTGAAGATAAGAGTGAATTCCAGCACACAATTACCAAAGAAAACTACAAGCGACAAATCTGTTATGAGTTGGTTTTTTTTATTACATCTGTTATTGTTTATTTTTAGTATATTAGACTTTTATGATTTAGAATATTTAACATCGGTCATTTTTTATAAATGTGATATGTGATGCCTTATTGATTATTTGGGTAATAGAGTGTGATCTGTGTAGCTTATTTTATTTTTGTTTTTTTTTTATTTTTATATGTTTTTTCGGTGTAATTTGTTTTTGGTGTTAAAGTAGTTGGTACTTCGGATCCACTAGTGGATCTTGCATACATTGGATGAGATGGCTAGCTTGAGAGTGATTTGACAATTACTCACAAACCATAGCTTTATGGCAAATTAGTACTTCAAATTTTATTCACTTTACGTCACTATTCCCACTCAATTTATTCAAAATTTCATTTTCTAGAAACTCTTAGAAAAAAGTTATAACAAAAACTTCATTATACTTTTAATGCAACTCATGACATGAAATAATGAACTTTGCATCAAAGTGGTTATGGAAGAACTTTGGGTTGGCTTCAGTATGCTAGCATGGGTGTCACTTCATTGTTATCTTCGAGCTGAAATAATTAGTTATATTAATCAAATGTTCCTTAATCCCACTATGAATGTGCTTGAATTGTTGAAGAAATTTGGTATGGAAGATTGTAAACATTCTTTTATGGCCATGGAGCTGAATTTGAAACTTTCAATATTTGAAAATAGGGAATTGGTTGATAGCACTAGGTATACAAAATTGATTAGAAGCCCCTAAGGAAAAGATGGAGTTAGGCAAAAAAAAATACTAAACTCATTTATTTTTGTCTTCCTTACTAGAAAAACAAAAACAATTCACTCTCATATGCTAATTTTGTAAAGTAAATGGATGAGAGAATATTTATGGCTATTGTTCAAAGACTATATCTTCTATTGCAAAATATAAAAGATAGTTGCTAACTCATATTTATGGATATTGTTCAAAGATAATATTTTCTATTGCAAAATATAAAAGATAGTTGCTAACTCTTTAGTATAAGTGTTGAAGATATCAACTTAAAAAGCAACGTATAGAATTAGAGTGAGATTTTTCAAGATCTTGGTGTAATTAAAAAATCTAGTCTCCTCATCTAAAATTAATGAGCAAAAGCCAATTAACAATAAAGATCACCACTGATTTGCATCTAAGTAAATGCTAGTTTATCAAATCTCTCAATTATTAGAAACATCATCAAACCCCAATTTTGTTTATCTAAATCAAATTAATTACAACACTAAAATTAATTTTCTTGTAATTGATTTTCATAAAAATTAAATTAAATTTTAAATTAACTATTACAAGACTAAAATTAATTTTCATGAAAATGAAATTAAATTTTAAAATAACTGTTAAAAAAATTAGTTTTTTATTCAAACCCAAATTTAACACTCTACTAAGAGCATTATACATACATCATTAAGACATTTTTCTGCTTTACTATATATCTCATTTTTACAAAAACAATTTGTAATTCAATTCATAATATGAAAGAAGAAACCATTAATTTTTGCCATTTATGAGAATTATTGGTGGACGGTTTAAGGTAGGTTTCTCGTTTTCCTCAAAATATACATAATTTGATGGGCTCTGTCATCATCCACAAAACAGCTATCGCTCATGTCTAACGGTAATTTCACGGATCACAGTCAACAAATTCCTCTCTTACTACCGGTTAAAATCTCGCCAGTGTTTTCGTTGTATGTAAGTGCCGTTATTAGAGATCTCACTAACGGCTTTCTCAACTCGGAACGAGCATTGGGTGTAATCCTTGCCAGCCATTCTCCCATAACTAGGTGAACAGTTGTTCATGCTGATCATCCTGTGATTAACGTCGTCATCATCATCGTCATACTGCTCAGTATCATTATTGTTGTCATCATCATTGTCATACTGCCTAATATTATATTGGGTAGGATAGTCATTGTCACACTGCCCAGTCTCATCATAGTAATCATCATCATACTGCCCAATATCATTATCGTGATCGTCATACTGCGTCCGCGGTGCATTAAGTTTTGTGGATTTTATAAGTTGGGCGATTCCAGAGGATGCATCGAACACATATATTCCCAAACCAACTAGTTGCGTAAGTATTCTATCACTGACGCAGCGACTACGGGGCTTGATCTCAGTTTTGCCAGCGAAGTTTTTCATGGTGTTTGTGTTTGGAATAAATTTTCAATGTAATTTTATCTTTCCAACGAATTCTACCATAGTTACACATCAACATATCCCTATGTTCCAGACACAAAAAGACACGAAGAGTAGTCGTTTCAATTATGGTAAACAGCATGGTGTACCGAGTCAATTCGAAAACTTTGTATTAGTTGCTGCGCAGATTATGAAAGTTGAAATATTAATTTCAACTTGCCTTGCAGCAGCATTAAAACGGCAACTTTAAAAACCATTCCCGAAAACTATCAAAGCTCATGGGATCACTTTTGTTGTCAATCTGGTTTTCGTACAAACCCCCAATGCAATAAGATTTTTAAGCATCTCCAAAACCATTTTCCATTGGGACGTAAAGTTCGGTACCAAAGGTCTCCCGATATTGTTTTGAGTCGTCCCATTGAGTTCATTATTATCCACCGTTGATTGCAATCAAACTGCAAGTAAATAAATTTGACCGTGTGGTAAAAGTTTTTTGTTTGACCGCGGTAAGAGTATTTAATGTTAAGTTATTGTAATAGGTAAAAGTTTGGTGGAAACTTTAAATTTTAATGTTTTTAATTAAATGTATGGGCATAGCATATAGTTTTTAATTATATTGTTTTAAATTCACGGGTGTAAGTTTTTGTTTTACTGAACAAGTAAAACACATTGTAATGTTTTTTTTGTCAATTGTATTTTGGGAATGAAACACACAGCAGTGCGAAGAAGTGAATATAGAAAAACAAGGGAAGCAATGTGCAGGTGAAAAACACACACAGCAGTGTGAATGTAAGAATGGACTTATGAAATGAACTAAAGTTTGCACAAGAGTGCGAGGGTGAAGGCAAAGAAAAACGAAGATGAAGTTTTTGTAATATGCAAAGTGCATAATGTGATTTTTATTTTTATAGCAGTATATGTAAAAGTTTGTTTTACAACAGTAAATGTAAATGAGATTTTCATACAGCGTAAAATCTCAGGAGGAGACAGAGTAACTTTTGTTGTTGAATTTCTTTTGGTGAATCCCTCTGAGTGAAAGAGGATGAATTTTGTATCAGTCTTTTATTAATGAATATAAAAGCTTTTATGGGTGTGTAATACTCTGTTCTCAGAAATTTTTCAAGCTTCCCTGTGCAAAAGATCCTTGAGAAAAACAGAGCATTGTCTCTGTGTGCAGTTTGTTTGTTTGTTTTTAGGATTTTACCAGAAAAATTCCCAACAGTGGTATCAGAGCTTGCTTCAGGCTCTTTGAAGGTGTCAAAGAAGCTAAACGAAAAATTTTTTGGCTGCAGCAGTTTCTCAGCAAAGTGAAGACTCAAAGTGAAGACTCAGTGAAGAGGATCCAGGTATTTCTCAAATTAGTTTCTTGTGTTACTGCTGAAAAAACAGTCAGTATTTTAAATACACAGTCAAGGATTTAGAAGCATAGCTAAGAATGCAAGGAATGGCTAGCACAAGCACTAGTATGAGTATGTTTAATCCTCAATTCCCACAGTTCAATGGGAAAAACTATGATTATTGGGCAATAACCATGAGAGCCCTGTTTGCGTGTCAAGATTTATGGGAACTAGTTGAAGATGGTTTTGAAGAACCTGCAGATGAAAATGAGTTTAATAGGTTAACTCAGGCAAAGAAAGATCTGCTAAAGAGCAATAGGAAAAAGGACTCAAAAGCCCGTGTATTTTTGTATCAAGCAGTGGACCAGAGTGTGTTTCCAAGGATAGCAGGAGCTAAGACATCCAAAGAAGCATGGCAAACCCTCAAGACAGCCTATCAAGGCATGGAGAAAGTGAAAACAACAAAACTACAGCTGCTGAGGAGAGATTTTGAAAATATTTGCATGAAGGAGTCAGATAACATTGACTCATTCTTCATACATGTGATTGGTTTGGTCACACAAATGAGGGCTCATGGAGAAGTTTTTGAAGAGAGGAGGATTGTGGAGAAACTTTTGAGGGTCCTACCCTCAAAGTTTGATGTGATTGTCACCACCATAGAAGAGACAAAGGATCTCT
>APFE031368401.1:0-33988 GCA_000404065.3 Pinus taeda
TGCACATATTTCTTAAATGTCCTAATATATATATATATATATATATATATGGCGTTTCCCCGTTTCCAAAATTTGGGGTGGTCAGGTTTCGTACCCGTGCTCGTTTCGGAAACTCGTGCCCGTTTCCCCATTTTGTGCAACTTAGATGGGATCTCTTTGTGGTCATAACTCATGGCTGCATGATTGTGAACCCAAGAGCATATCATCTATTGAGGAGTTCATTGATCTCTTTCTTAGTCACTTTCAAGTATACCCTGGATTAAGCATCTAAGACGAAGCCTTCATCATTAAGACATTGAGAATCTAATTAATGAGCAGGAAGACGATTCATCGTTGGGTTCGCATGATGAGAAGGATGATTTTGAGAACACGTGTTAGAATGAGTCTATGGAAAGTGAATTGGAGACTAACCTTGCCTTTCTTGAGGATATTACTTCTGATGATTCTCCTTTTGAGAACCTTGAGAAAGCTGACCCCATTAACCCCTTGAAAGATGACATTGAAGATTATTTCCACATTGAAAAGGAGAAATGGGAAATTGTTGGTCCTCAATTTGTTTGTGCTCCCATTTACGACACCGACAAGGAGGATGAGGATGAGATTGGTCTTCCCTTCCCCTCTGGTACTATTTATGATGACATACCCATTGATACCCTTGGGAAGGAGAATCTTCATTTTCCTTTGCATAAAGAAGGGTAGTTGGAAGTGATCAATTTTCCTTTTAGGAGAGACCCAATCTTTGATACTAAGGAAATTGATAAGGCTCCCACTTCTCTTGAGTATGATTCTATGTTCAAATCACTTGAGCCTTTAGATTATGATTTTGGGAAAGCAAAACCGGTTGAATACAATACTTCTTCCTCCCTTTTTCCTATTGGTCATCATCTTGAGTCTTCATCAAGTGATTCCCTCACCCTTGGTCATATGATCTCAAGTAAATGCAAGCCCTTCCCCCATCCCGAGTATAGTGTCGAGGAAAATCCCTTCATTGATTATACTTTTCCTTCTTGGACGCACCCTTAGGGTTTTGATCACTCCATAGTCTCCCCTCTCCAGTGTAATAATCATGTGCAACCTACTTGTGTTTCTCGATCTCGTCGGCCTCCCTTTCCTGCTAATCATAACTCGACAAAGGCCATAAGCCATTACATAAATAATGAGGACAATGGTGGAAGTGATATGCCAGAGGTTGCCATCCATCAAAAGTTTATGAGCTTGGTTGTTGACATCTTTATACTTTGGTTGTAAGAGAAAATATCATGGACTAGATTACATCCTTTTCTTACCTCTTCTCACATAATCATCCATGTGTGGGCATCATATTTTCCCACCTCCCACCCACAACATCCTCCATTGGTTTGGGTTTGCATTTTCTTTGGGATTTGCTGCATGAGTAATCATATAAGCAGGAATATTTATATTGACTTGATGATATGTTGGTTGCACTGGCTTTATGATTACACTTAATAATAGCTTCGTCATATGCATGTTAGAGTAGGATGCATTACATACTCATTTTCGCATTAAAATTAACGTCATATGATATTTTTCATGGTAGGTAGATGCATCTTTGCATATTTTATTTTTTTGTTGATTTTTATGGCCTAACATTTAGCATGTGCAATCATGAGACGCTGCGAAAGCATGTTGCCCCGTGTTCTTCATTTATTATATGTGCAAGTGACAGGTCTATGGTAACCAAGAGATTGTTGGAGTCTTGTGACCCCCCGTTTGAGTAGCTTTGTCCACTTCTTCGAGAGATCACGTCCCAGTTGGAGCCAAATGTTACCCACCATTTTGTGGGTGATATTTGTAGGCGGTTTTTTTCTCTAAGGTGGTCCTCAGCCGATAGCTAGCAACCCCTTGCAGCGACCAGTTAGCTCATTGTGCTATGTCTCCGCCGCCTGAGCCAGCCATGTGGTCCCTCACCCATCTGCCATGATCGTTTGTTTGAAGGTGGGCCTTCTGAACCTAAAGGTATGCCTTGTCATTTCGTAATTAAGTATTGTAGCTTGCTTATCATGGACACTTCTGGGCATGGATTAATATGGGGATTCAATGAAAAGAATGGGCTAGGTCTGTTCTCTTGTCCCCTTGACCCATTTTGGATATTAACCTCGGGTTCTAGTCCCATGGGATCTCTTTTACTGACCATTTGGCTTTAGGGACGGTGTTTCACGAGAAGCCCTGATTTTGGTTGCATGGTCCGCTCCCTTATCCGCATATATTACCCCTTTTCCGCTCATTATTTCCCCATTCATCATTTCTCCCACCTCTGTCCACATCCTTCCACTGGGTCCACATAGGGCTAGCTCACCCCTTCCCCTTGCCCACACCTTGGGTCAGGCCTGGAATGATGCCTCAGAGGTTGATGCAGCTAAAAAGAAAGATAAAAGCATATTTGGCCACATTCAACAGGAAAATGTACCACAAAATGCAAAATATGGCCGGGACAAACACATTTAGCACGTGGGCAAAAGCCAATACATGAGCTCTACCCCATCATCATGGCCATCACCCTGGTTCCTATAGGTTCTATGAGCTTCCTTCATCATAAAGGAACCCATGATTGTCCCAACCCCTGGTGGGCAATGAACCGCCTTACCTTAAAAGGGGGTATTCACTAGTATATCTTATGCATCATGCTCTCACCTCTTGAGCCTTGAGTAGTTAATCAAAGAAAATCATAAAAAGACAAAAGACATATAAAGAAGGGTGGAAAAATCAAGGTCGGGGCAGCTCATGTACCGCGATTGCTCCCTCTTATACATTATAAACCAAGTGTGGGCTCCCCTTTTATTAGTTACCCTTGTACCCTAGCATGTGGCCTAGGGCTGCCCCTTCTCATCCCCTACTTCATTCACCTACCTGTCACATGCCACCACCTTTTGAAGGATGTACCTTGAACATATTATCCCATTTAGAAGTAGAAACCACCTAATAGGATACTTGGTTAACCCCATTTAGAGTTAGGAGACATTGGCACATCCCGAAGCCCATTATGGAAGGGAATGCCATTGTGAAGTCCCCACTTGTGGTCTATGGCTGGTAAGCTCATTTACTCGATTCCTCTAATGACTTATTGTACTAGAAGGCTAGGGGATGCATTGGATCTTATGCAGGATTGCAGATGGTCTCCATCTTGGGTTTGGTCTCCTTATACAAGGCTGTAATCCTCTATAGGGTTACATTGACACATGTAGGGTGTGTATTGAGAGCCATGGGCCTCCAAAACAGTAGACAACATGGATCCCTGACGATGGTCATTGATGCTCGAGATACTCTAATTGGATGAGGAAGATGCACCTGGTTCACCTTTGCCCAACCGACCCCACAAATGTACCATGCACTTAGCAGCTGACCGAAGACTTGTAGGATGATGTCGCACCCCCTACACCATCATCAGAGCCCTTGCAGACGATCTACATGCATCTTCGATTCATTTGGAGACCCATGAGGTTATTATTGTGCCCCACACCCATTGGGAGCATCACAGGTTTATTGTTTGGAGAACAAGGGGCTAACCCCTTGTCCATCACTTTTGAGGATCCTACTCTTCATTATGGCATCCATGGACCACATCAGGCCTTTTAGAGGGCTCTACGACATGTATTATTCATCATTTGACCTCTTAAGATGCACATTCTTTCATTTGTGAGCTAGTTTGGTGGGCTTGTCACAAAAAGCTAGAATATTAACACATTATTTTGTTTTTGGGGCTTATGTAGGCCAAAGAGACTAATTCAAACTCCTCATTAGTGTATAAATACAAGTGAGTTGAGTTCATTTGCTCATGATCACTTTGGATTGGATCTCTTTTCTCTCTTGAGAATTTTTCACTTTTTCTTGGAGCATGAATTGGAGCTTTATGGATGAATTTTGATGTGTGGATTTGGTTTGTCTTGTTTTGGAGCTTCTCTATTGTCAAATTATGGATGGTTGGATATACTCTATTACATGTAAGTACACGCTTTTAATGCTATTCTTATTTTACTTTGTCATATACATTGTACTCAAATTTTCGCTATTTTTAGGGCAAATTGTTGCATGCATTTACTGCTTAATGTGAATGAAATCTCCTAGGGGTAATTCTATCAACGAATTTATCTTGATAAACCATCACCTTTTGCTACTCTTTGACCTAGAAGGCTAGTGAAGTAGTCTTAAGGCCTCCTTGACTAGGAACCAAAGGTCCTCACTCATATTTATCGTAGACTCCATTCTCCCAAGACTAAGGCATTGATCTACCAAAAGGTAGTCACTTAAAATTAACTTCTTTTCACCTTTTCCTAGGTCTAGCCAAGGTGGGTCACCTTGGGTATCATTTTCCCAGTGAAATATTCCTCCAAAAAGTTCGATCTCCTAGCCTCTCCTGCATTGGTGTCTCCTCAAGGCCTCCTCCAATTTTGAAGCCATTTCGATGGTGGAGTTGTGAGAAAAGCCAAGCCCTAGCTCTGAGATCAAACTTTACTCTAGCATCCCTAAGGCTAGTGCCTCATAGGATCAACTTAACACCTTTGAGTGAGTATTCTTTCTATGATCCTTTACCCACCTTGTCTAGGTTAAGAACACCATTTGTTGCTAAACTCTTACCTCCTAACCTAGGCTAGGTCCACTTGGTCCTATGTGGTCCTGTTCCTTCGAGAGGACAATTCTTCAAGAATCATTCGGGAGACCAATTTCAATAAGGATTTTAGGGATTGGGAAACACGAATCATATTCTCTAAAGCTAACCCTCGAGTTCTCTCATTCCTCCCTAGAAGACATTATACCTTGCTTAGAAAGCAAGCAAGCTCTATTCTTCAACCTCTTCTAGAAAGGGATCATTTGGGTCACTCCATATCCATTTATTGACTTATCCTTTATTGGTGACTCTATAATATACTGGGTCTCCTCCCATGGGTGAAAGTCCGTAAATAGTAGGGAGGCTTAGTTGAGGTGACAATGCGCTAAGTCTCCATTTGTTGCCCTTGGTCTAGCATTTTCCCTTTAGGTCCCTTGCTAGTTTGAGCGGTAACATGGTGCATGTAACACATCTGTAACACTGTTACTCTTGCCTGACTTCCTTTGAATGTTGATGGTACCTCTCCCAACTGGAGTACATTTATTCTTGTTTCCCATAGATATTTGGAAGTCCATCTCCTCTTCCTTGTAACTGTAGAAATAGTCTCTAACCCCCATCATGTTTGCTGACGCTCCACTTTGGATATGTTAGACTTTTGTAGATGTGGAGCTAGAGAGGCAAGCTGTGAGAGCGAATTCATCTTCCAACCTAGAAGACAAATCCTTTGGTGCCTTTGGAGAATCAAAGTGCAACTTATACAACTTGTTGCTTTGAAACGCAATTTGTATTACCTTCTTCCAACTCTGGTGCTTGATGTACACCCTCTGACCCACAAAGTAGACATCGTACCCCTTATCCTGTAGTCTAGAAATTGAAATCAAATTCATACCTAAACTGGACACATGCAACAAATCTGTACACTGTTGCTCTTGCTTGACTCCCTTTGAATGTTGATGGTATCTCTCCCAATTGGAGTCATTTAGTCTTGTTTCCCATATGTATCTGGAAGTCCATCTCCTCTTCCTTGTAACTGGAGAAATAGTATCTAATCCCCATCATGTTTGTTGGCACTCCACTGTCGATATACTAGACTTCTGTGGATGTGGAGCTAGAGAGGCAAGCTATGAGAGCGAATTCATCTTCCAACCTAGAAGATAAATCCTTCAGTGCCTTTGGAGAATTGAAGTGCAACTTATACAACTTGTTGCTTCGAACCGCAATCTGTTTGACTTTCTTCCAACTCTAGTGCTTTATGTACACCTTTTGCCCCACAAAGTAGACATAGTTCCCTTATCTTGTAGCGTAGAAATTGAAATTAGGGTCATGCCTAAACCTGGCACATGAAACACATCTGTAACACTGTTGCTCTTGCTTGATTGCCTCTAAATGTTGATGGTACCTCTCCCAACTGGAGTACATTTAGTCTTGTTTCCCATATGTATCTGGAAGTCCATCTCCTCTTCCTTGAACTAGAGAAATAGTCTCTAACCCCCATCATGTTTGTTGACGCTCCACTGTCGATATACTAGACTTCTGTGGATGTGGAGCTAGAGATGCAAGTTATGAGAGGGAATTCATCTTCCAACCTAGAAGAAAAACCATCAATGTTTGCTGAAGTTGTTGTCTGCTTTCCCTTCTTTTCCTTCTTTCGGGTAGGACATTGGCTGACATAGTGATCATGCTGATTGCAACCGAAGCACTTGATTTTACTCAAGTCTTTCTTCTTCTTATCTCCTTTTGAGCTCGATCCCTTGTTGGAACCTTTCATCGCCTTCCATTTCCCTGCTAGGGCTATGTTTTCCTGTTCTTTCTCTCCCTTTGGAGTCTTGCTGCTGCCACTAGTGCCATTGACCAAGCTGAGCCTAAGCTCCTCTTGAGTGAAGTCACTCTATAGGCAATCCCATCCTAGAAGTCTATCCCGCCCATAAATTACTTGGACAAACATACTCCATTCCTTGGAAAACCCATTTAGTGCTATTCGCACTAGCTCATTGTCATTTGGCTTGTCTCCTACTACAACCAATTCATCTCTGGCAAGTTGAACTCTGGTGAGATAGGATACAATGTCGTCACCCTTATGCATCTTGATGGTCCCAAAATTTTCTTGGAGAATCAACTTCCTATTCTATGTAGGATTCTAGTACAGATTGACAAACACGTCCCACATTTGCTTCACTGTTTCCTTTCGATATGCAAAATAATATGGTCCTTCACTCCATCAAGGATAATCCTCTTCGCTTTGGCATTCTCCTTTTTGTAGGTGGCCAGATGTTGTGGATCTATCGGTATGACAATAACATTCTCCACATACTCCATGTTGAAATTTGATTGCAAGGTTGAATTTCCAATCATGATAATTACTTGTGAAGATATTATTGTTCCTTTTTAGATTTTCTTTATTGGTCATCAAAAAATTATCAATTTAATCATTCAAGTACAAGCAAATAAATATCACAGTGCATAAGGGACAAGAGACACTAGAAATGAGGCCAAGGGCCAAGGAAAAACCCAACAATCCTTTCCTTATAAAGTCTTTTTCAATAAGAGAAATCCAAGTCAATATTAACTAGATAACCATTCTCCAAAACCTAAGCCAACCCTCCAAGATCTCCAGGATAAGATGCCTCAAACTGTCCACAATCAAGTCTACACAGAGGTCTGCTTTAGTCTTCCATAAGGGCCGAATTTCATCTTCTCCTTCACATCATGTCACATATTATACTTCAGAATGGGAGCTTCAAAGCTTCGTATGGTTCAAAAGAGATATTGCCTCAAACTTTCGCTTTCTTCTTCAGAGATATATAGCCTCAGATTTCACTTTCTTCCACAAAGATATGTAGCCTCAGATTTCGCTTTATTCCACAGAGATGTGTTCGTCGTTCCAGGTGCCTTGATGAGAGAGACAAGTGGTTTATAAATAGCCTTCAACAAGAGTGATAGGGTGTCCATATAAGCAAGCAAACATGATTTCTTGGGTGGTTGACTTAGGCATTTTGGAGAGCCATAAATATACTATAAAATTGAATTTTCTTCTCTTTTAAATGTCCAAATGGGACATGATAAGAATAACTTTTCTTTTGACTCAAATACATTCTTTTTGACTCTTTACAAGATCATAATTATGAAGACCAAACCTAGTTACAATTTCAACACTTCAACCCATACTCATCCAATAGGATTGTTATTCTAGGTTTCCACACTCCAAAATTGGATGCTCCATCCAACTTGTTTTGATCTCTCAAACTTGCTGCAGCCTGTTGTCCACACAAATTACACACCCAAGATTGTGGGAAAAATCATCAACCCCACAATGTGTCTTCTTTGTGGCAATGCTCAGAGAAGGGGCTGTCAGCTAATCCTATTTCTCTCCGTTTAGGCTCTCTCCTAGTTAAGCGAAGGGGGGTAGACCCAAGGAAGATTTCCACTGCAGGCTTGTTAAATGTTACAAGTTCTAGGAGATAATTGTTGAAATATGTAACTAGGTCTGGTCTTCATAATGACATATGTAATCATGATTTTATGTATTTGATGTAATGAGAAAAATAAATTTATTATTGTTATTCTTGAGGCACAAGTTTCATGCTCAAGGAAATTTATTTTATAGGTCAAGATCCCATTGAGAGCTTCTAGGGCTTGTCATTGAGTCTACAAGACAAGAGAGTGATTATCATGTATGAAAGACCTTTCTTGGGCATGTTACATATTGTAAAAGAAATTTATTTGAGTCAAAATGTTGAAAAGTGTAACTAGGTTCGGTCTTCATAATGACTTGTAATTATAATTTTATGTAATGTGATGTAAAGAAGAAAAATAAATTTATTGTATTGCTTGCTTCATGGGTTTCATGAACAAGAGATTTTATTTTTGAGTCAAGACTCCCATTGAGAGTCTTTAGGAATTATTTGTCATCTAGTCATAAAATGATAGAGTCATTGTCATGTAATGAAGTCATGTTACACTTTGGAAAAGGTCAAAATTGTCTATGTAAAGTATCCTCCAAGACCTTGTCACTTATCCTCTTCAAGTCGGCCTACAATGATGGAAGTACATGCTAGAAGAAGTTGGTCTAACTCTTGAGATCATGTTGGCCTAAAGGACATGAGAAGCAGTGTATATATAGCCTAACTCGGCCTCACTTGAAGGCAAGAAATTCGACAAGAAACTCAACATACATTCGTTGAAGAAGTACGAAGAAGAAGGGCTACAAAGAGAAGTGTGAAGAAGTGATAAGGAGAGTTTCTTCTAGGAAAGCAAAGGAAGTTGAAGAAGAGTTTCTTCTGGGGCAGTGAAGAAGAGATTCTTCTGGGGTAACGAAGAAGAGGTTTCTTTTGGGGCAACAAAGGAGGTTTCTTCTAGGGCAAGTGAATGAAGGATTCTTCTGGGATACTTGTTCTGGGTAATTGAGATAGAGATCTAGAGACCGAGATTCTCTAGAAGAAGCAAGTGAGATCATAGAGATCGAGTTTCTCTAGGAGAAGTCGAGAAGAAGCAATGTGAAGTATAGAGATTGAGTTTCTCTAGAAGGAGTCGAGGAGCGCAGTTCGAAGAAAGTTGAAGAGGCAGAGCATCAAGGTTAGTGACAAGGTTCTTGGGAGGACACTAGAGTCATGGGTCTTTTTCATGGTCTTGGTACTCATCAATTGAAGATCCAGAAGAAGAATTTTAATTGGGTTTTCCTCTCAAGAGGTAAGAGGTTTTGGCTCTAGCTGACAAGCCTACATACTGTGTCACTTGTCTTTTATTGTGCATATTGGTAATTGTCTTGATGAACAAAACACAATAGCAACATAACGAAGCAAAAACTATAAGCTAAGAAGTAAAAGTATATCACAAGCAATTATCAAGCAGAGAAATCCTTTAACTATTCATGCCCTAGATTTCTCAACATGGTATCAGAACTTAGGTGCTAAAGACAAGAAGGGGCATTCAATCAAGAAGACATTAAGCAGTGATTGTAGCCGATTCAAGGGCAACTAAGGTCAATGTAATATCCCTAACCCAGAATATTCCTTGAACCCCAACAAAGTCTCAACCAGAAAAACGTACAAGTGGTATAGTCGCCGAGAAAATCACAGAGATATAATAACAGTAGTGCAACAACAACAGTGTATATATGAAATATAAACAGATACTCAATGCAGCGAGAAATACTAAGCCATTTTATTACACTGAGTAGAAAAATGAGTACAGGAGGTGATCAGGAAGATGGCACCTCAACTTGCACAAGGCAAATGAAGAAATACGCTCAGAATAGCAAAGGAATGGCTTCTCTTTGAACTGCGTCCCAGTTGCTGGAAAACTGCCGTGCTGCTGCTGCTGCTAAAAATCAAATGAGGGTTTGGGGCTGTTCCCCTCCTCAGAAAAGGCTGAAACTTTGGGATCGGACTCTACTCAAGAAACCCAGAAAAACCCAGAAAGCTTTTCTGAAATGGCCGACCTCTAAAAATCACCCCCTTGGGGATCTGCGCAGTTCCTCAATTCTCTGCGCTGCCATTGAAGAAACCCCTATAGAACTCTGCCTAAAACTTTGCCAAAAAATCCTCCAATATGCAAGGGCTGGTCCCCTGCTCAATCACCCAGCATAAATCCTCCTGCAAAACCCCAATCCAAAACTATTGCCAGAAAGAACTGCGTCATCCCTCTCAAGACTGCGCAGTCATCTACAGTGCTCAATCCTCCTGCCAACTACCAACGAAACTGCTGCAAAAATACAGATGGAACTACCTTGCCCAAGCAGGCACTCGAAGTCCCTTGGGGCTAAGGGCGAGATCTCCGAACGGAGACACTCGATGCACTAAACAGTGTTGCAGACTAGCTAAACAGCCAGCGTGCTCTAAGTCGAAATGACTAGCTCACAATGCACATAATCGAATGATCAAAATGAGGGAGCTTCTCTCTCCTTTATAGCCTTTGCCTCTCTCAATCCCAAGGGTCACCTCCTCCAACGCAATTCCTTTTTTGCCACGTGTTTCTTCCCTTCTTTGCAGTCCCTCCAAGTGTTTGCGTGGGCTCCATCTTTGCGTCCCCTTTTGGCCCCCTTGGCTCCCCTTTAAGTCACAACGTTGTGCTACTAGGAAGTGACTTTTATTTTAAAAGTGAGTTATGTCCCCTTTCTCACTCTTTTTTATTTATAAATAACTATAGAAGGCAAAAATTGAGCAAAATCGAATATTCCAACTAGCCATAGCTAATTAGGAATATTACAATCAAGATCTTCAAAACCCTAGATCGAAGAAATCTACACCAACAAGAATCTTGAAACTATATTCACGAAAGAAGGAAGACTAAATCATTCGAGGAGGATCGTGAATCAAGCTCTCTCTTATCAATCTCTCAAGAAGTAAATCCTCTATCTTAAGGAGGAAGCAAGCATCAATCTCTCAAGTAAGTCTATGACTATATTTGATAATAACAAAATGTCTTTCTGCAAAGTGTTGACCACTACGTGTCAACTACCCATAGCAGTGCACCCCCTTTTTTGCAAAAGGGATAGCGCTTGATCGACGTGTCCATTCGACTGTCATTGTTGGCCCGATCATGTTATGTTGTAAACCCAGTCTGCATGTGTAAATCGTAAATAATCTTAGCAGATCTATGTCATGTATGTAAATTGCCTAGGCAAACGTAATTTTCTAGTCACAATCTACGTTCCGGAAGGTTTTTTGTCTCACCGATCCATGATCGACAGAGTTTTCCTTCACGTAACCCCAAAGCTGGAATGGAAATTGTCATTAAAATCTTAGGGAATCCTAGTGTGCTTCGAGTCTATGTAAAAATAATTTGGAAATAATCCTAATTATTTAGGTTATTTCAAATTACTTGATCTGCTAGATTATATCTGTGTCGTAGAACTGGGTGGTCTATGAGAGTCTATGTTAAATGGGTGTTCCCCCTTGAGATGTAAAATTGTAAAAGTCATGTTGTAAAATGCCTTGAGGGTTAGAAAATGTTTTAATCTCTTCATAAGTCCTAAGTCCTAGGTCCTAGGTGATTTTTCCAAAGGCTAAGTTCGAGGATCCAACAATAAAAAAATAATAAAGATATAAATAGTAAAAAATAAAATTAAAAATTAATAAATAAAAAAATAAAAATAATTAAAAATAATAAAATAATAAAATAAAATAAATCTAAAAATAAATAAAAAATAAAAATAAAATAAATAAATTTAAAAATAAATTAAAAATAAATAAAAATTTGATAAAATATAAAATAATAATAAGTCAAAATTTTGAGGGAATAAATGCAAGATTTTATTTTTAATATATTAAATGCATTTAAAAATTCGACGGATAGAGATTAAAAGGGGATTTTGATCCTCATCGACAGTCGAGATCATTTTGACATGGATCACTCGAACTAGCCATTGGGAATTTTTCCTTTAAATAGGGTGTCGGGGTTCATTTGAGATTCAGTTAGTATCTTAGAGTCTGGTGCTAAAGAAAGCTCTCTTGTAGTCATTTTTGTTGCAATAAAGAAAGACTTTGGGGTTGAAAATTTGTTGGTGTTAGTTACTCTTCTGGAAATGCTGTAAGATGTTTTATTTTTTCTGCATAATTTTATTTTCAGCCATTGATAATAGCTTGATGAAGATTGATCTAGGCACATGTATCTTGTCTGATCTCTGGGGTTTGAATGATAGTTTAATTTTTGAAATATAATGGCAGGTATCTCCATTTGATCTGAATTTCGCTGTTGTTTTCTTCCTCTCTGTTAATGGTTGATTTAAGCTGTGCAGGATAATCTTAGTTTTGAGTTTACCAGGCGATAGGGGAAGTTCTTCGCTGAACCAACCAACTCCCAGATTGCATTTTTTGAAAGAGCCCAACCAGTTTTAATTTCGGGCTTATCATTTGAAATTTTCTTATGAATGCAAGAAGGGTCTTTTGAAGTATCTCACATTAAGTTTAAAATTTTGAAAATATTACTGTGGATTATTGAGAAATCTGGCTGCTTAAAAGTCGAAAATTTGTAAATATTGTAAATTTTTAACTGGTTTTAGGGTTTTTAGGTTTGTTTCTTTCACATTTTACTTCTTGGTGTTCTGTTTTTGCCATTGCAGGTTGCAGGTACAGATCTTAAAATTTTTTCAGGGTTTTCATTAGACAATTCTGAATGCATGGCAATTTAAAATTTACTGGAGAATTTGCAGGTTCGAGGGTTTTTCCTGGCTATCTGTTTGCTCCCTGGGATTTCTGGGCCGCCGGTTTCAGTTTCTATGCTGCTCAAGGCTTCATTTTTATTGCAGGAAAAATTTTCGATTTTTTTTTTAAGGACGCTGGGTAAAGTTCCTCATGCAGCTCCTCATTCTCATGCAGTCACATCCCTCAACGCTGCCCACAGTCTCCAATCGCTCAACTCATTAGCTTACCTCCCTCACCTCTCAAGCTGTCTCTTTATCCTCCACATCTGCAGCAAACCACATCATCAGACCCTCATTCCCTCGCTCTTTGAGGTCGTTCATCTTTCCACCGTCAACCTGCACGCAAACAAAACAGTGTATTGTCTCATCTGCCTGTCCATTCCTCGTTGCAACCGCCACTTGCGTAGGTCTATATCTCACATTGCCCCTTCCGTCATCGTCCCCGCGTAGCCATCTCCATGCTGGCCATCCCACATTCCTTGCAGCCTGTCTCACGTGGCTTCATTCCATACCTCTGGCCTTTTCCACACGTTTCCCCTCTTTGCGTATTCATTCCCTTCACCACCTTCGTCCTCATGCAGCATTGCCGTTGCCTCCACGCAGTCATCCCTTGCCCTTCGCTCGGCTCCTTCACCTGCAATCGCAAACCCTGCAATACATGTGCCTTCCTCCATCTCTCCTGCGCGCAGTCACTCCACGCACCTGCAGAAATAATACATCAGAACAAGCATTTAATTTTTTTTGTTTATCTATGTATGCGTTAGTTCTTCTGTCTTATTTATGTATATAATATTTGGGCTAGGTTAGATCTTTATTTAATTTAAATGAGTTTCATTTAGTTTAGGTTTTAAGTTCGAACTTTTATTTAGATTTTAGAATTAAATTTTTAGTTTTAGATTTATTAATATTTTTTTTTGTTTTATTTTTTAATTTTGTTAAAGTTTTATTTTAAAAAGTATCAAAAAATATAAAAATATAAAAAAGGATATAAATTTTTTTTGTTTTCTTTTATTTGTTTTAGAATAAATTTTAGATTTGATTAGTTAATATTTGATTTTTTTTTGTTTTTTTTTTGTTTTACAGTTTTTAGTTTTAGTTTATTTTTTTTCCATTTAAGTTTAGTTTAGTGTAAATAATCTTAGGTTTCATTTCTTTTATTTTTTGCTTGGTTTTGTTTTATTTAAAAATATAAAATATTTTAAAAATTAATTTTTTTTGAAAAAGTTTAATAAAAAAATTGAAAATTCATTTTTGGTGTCTTTCGTGGTATCTATGTTACATTTTTCTATAGTTAAATGCACTTAAATGTTTCTTTAAAAGTTAGCTATGTGAAAGTGGTAACTAGTCAACATTTAAATTTTATGATCACTTAAAAGTTAAAACATTTGATTTTTTTAGAAATTTAATTGCTGGATCATTATTAAAGCATTGTGCGTTTATCGATTATCTTGCATTGCTTGGGTTTTGTTGATGATAAATGATTGTTTTACAAGGTTCATATTTTCTGCAACATCGAATAAATAATCAGTTATTCATTAACTCCATAAGGCACTGGTATATTAATTACTAAAATCAATCAAGCACTGGTATCGCCTTGTTATGTCTTCCAACCCAACTGGTCCACAGTTGGTCTTCCTTCATCCCATAGGGTCTACCCCCCTTAGCCTCAGGAGACGGCTTAAATGGAGAGATCGAGGATCAGAGTGACAGCCCCCGGTCTAAGCGTTGTCGTGACAATCTGTGCAACAACATTTTTTGGCGCCGTTGCCGGGGATAGAGTTTTTCTGTCCCTGGCGTTTCAACGACATTCATCTTCTCATTTCTCATCATTCTTTCATCTTTCTCATCTCTCATTCGAGTTGGTAGATTCAACATTTTTTGGCATCATTTGGATCTTTTCATCATCTTACCTTTCAGCACCTTCTCTTCAGTTCGTTTCTTATTTGGGTGGCGACTCCATTTTATTTCTTTTATTTTTCTCAGGCAAGAAGCCTCCCTCATATCTATTTGTTTGTTGCTTTTTGGATCCTAGAATTAGATTCATTGTTCAAGTGGCGTCTTCACTTCTTTCACCTCTTGATTTTCTTGAGCACATATCTCTTTCTATCATCCATTTGGTCTCTCGTTATTCATCATCGATTATTCGTTTAAACCATGTCATTTTACTGATGATCTCCATGATTTTCCGAAAGAGGCCATTTCTAAATTACTTTTGTTCTCAGGTGGTGATTCAGTCGCTGTTAGAAAGCATTTAAACAAGTTTATTTGTATAATGATCATATATTGTAGACTTCCTCAATATAATCATGAAGATGTCAAAACGCGTTTATTTGTCCGTTCTTTAGAGGGTGATGCTTTGAATTGGTTAATAATTGTCCTGAAGATTCTTTCACATCTTTACAAGACATTGTCGATGCTTTTAAAGATAGATGTGGTGATCCAGATAGCTCTCCTTGTGCCCCTAAAATTGTGCAACAGAATGAAAGTAATCTTATAAAAGGTCCAGCTGTTGATGAAAGATTTCAAGACAATTCTTCATATCAGAATGTGCCATCCACCTGTACCATTGCAGATCAAATCCATGATAGTGGAAAAGCAGGGACAAATTATAAAATCGGTGTTGACAATGAAAAGGAAGATTAGAAGCAAATTATACAAGAACTAATGTGGCTGGTAGAAAAATATGGAGATCAATCAAACTAATTACGCCAATGATGTGAGAACTTTATGCACCCACCTGGAAAAACGTAGTAAGGAGATGGAGATCATGAAAATTAAACACTCTGATTACATAACTGACATGCAAAATCAACATGCTAAGGAAATTGAGGCCATGAAAACTAATCATGACACAGAAATTAGTTTTATGCAAAGCAAGTTATTAGGCTTAGAGGAAAATAGACGACTATGCAAGCAAATCATAAGAAAGAGATAAACTCTATGTAGCATTGCTTGATGAACATAAAGGAAAAGGACAATAAAGTAATAAAAGATATGGAAGCTAATCAGATATGTCTTCAGAATAAGGTATTGACCATGGAAAAAGACCATGCCAGGGAAATAAGTGCTATAAAGGTTTAACACTCTAGTTAGATAGATGCCATTAAAATACAGGTTCAGAAATTTCAACAGCTGTCAGAGGATGAAAGAAACCAGGGATGTCAATAGCTCAGGAGCCTCCTTATCTGTTGCAACAAGCTCCATCATATTATGAGGTCTTTTGTTCCATTGAAAAGTGGATAATTGAAGGTGACCTGGATAAAAGGGAAATTAATAATCAGGTTGATGCTCACACGGTTAATCCACTAGTCATTAAAGATCAAGTTATAACTCATGGCACCTGTGAGATTGATCCATCATCCTTGACAGGGCAGATGCAGAATGAAGAAAGACATGTCACGCATATCTTATATACTTCATCTGAGAACTTTGAAGCAGAAGGTGCCACGTCATCAGTGATACAGCCTGCCACGAAGAAAAAACGCAAGAAAAAGAAAATGAGAAAGATTTGATGCATCAGACGGTCGCTAGCAACTTGATTTTTGGATAGGGAAAAGTCCTACCGTATGCAGAATTGGACATGGCACATCCGACAAGCAGCTGACAGATTTGCCTGAAAGCAGGCAAATGCTCAGTATACACTATATTGAACACATCTGATGCCATGGGGTATCCTCTGTATTTCTAACCCTACTCTTTGTTTTTTCAGCATTTTCATTTCTGTTTTAGGATTAGATTTACTTTTCATGTTACTAGATAGTTAATAAATGAAGAGCTTATATCTTTCTTGTGCTTAATGTTATATGATGATTTTTGGATGGACGCTACTTATGTTTTATTGTGTGTTGCGTGGATGCAGATTCTGGATTCTCACATTCCTACAATGCAGCAACGTGTCCCCAAGTAGAGTCAGATGTTGACCACTACGTGTCAACTACCCATAGCAGTGCACCCCCTTTTTCACAAAAGGGATATTGCTTGATCGACGTGTCCATTCGACTGTCATCGTCGGCCCGATCATGTTATGTTGTAAACCCAGTCTGCATGTGTAAATTGTAAATAATCTTAGCAGATCTGAGTCATGTATGTAAATTGCCTAGGCAAACCTAATTTTCTAGTCATAATTTACGTTTCGGAAGGTTTTTTGTCTCACCGATCCATGATCGGCAGAGTTTTTCTTCAGCCTAACTCCAAAGCCGGAATGGAAATTGTCATTAAAATCTTAAGGAATCCTAGTGTGCTTCGAGTCTATGTAAAAGTAATTTGGAAATAATCCTAATTATTTAGGATATTTCAAATTACTTGATCTGCTAGATTATATCTGTGTCACAGAAATGGGTGGTCTATGAGGGTCTATGTTAAATGGGTGTTCCCCCTTGAGATGTAAAATTGTAAAAGTCATGATGTAAGGTGCCTTGAGAGTTAGAAAATGTTTTAATCCGCTCATAAGTCCGAAGTTCTAGGTTCTAGGTGATTTTTCCAAAGGCTAAGTTCGAGGATCCAACAATAAAAAAAATAATAAAAGGATATAAATAATAAAAAATTAAAATTAAAAAATTAAAAATAAAATAAAATCTAAAATTAAATTAAAAAATAAAAAATAAAAAAAATAAAATTTTAAAATAAATTAAAAAAATAAATAAAAATTTGAATAAAATAATAATAATAATAATAAGTTCAAAATTAGAGGAAATAAATGCAAGATTTTAATTTTTAATATATTAAAATGCATTTAAAAGTTCGATGAATGAGATTAAAAGGGATTTTGATCCTCATCGACGTTTGAGATCATTTTGACATGGACCACTCGAACTAGCTGTTGGGAATTTTTCCTTTAAATAGGGTGTCAGGGGTCATTTGAGATCAGATAGGATCTTAGAGTCTGGTGCTAAAGAAAGCTCTCTTGTAGTTATTTTTTGTGCAATAAAGAAAGACTTTGGGGTTGAAAATCTTGTTGGTGTTACTCTTCTAAAAACGCTGTAAGATGTTTTATTTTTCTGCATAATTTTATTTTCAGCCATTGATAATAGCTTGATGAAGATTGATCTAGGCACAGGTATCTTGTCTGGTCTCTGGGGTTTGAATGATAGTTTAATTTTTGAAATATAATGGCAGGTATCTTCATTTGATCTGAATTTCATTGTTGTTTTCTCCCTCTATGTTAATGGTTGATTTAAGCTGTGCAGGATAATCTTAGTTTTGAGTTTACCGGGCGTTAGAGGAAGTTCTCGGTTGAACCAGCGAACTCCCGGATTGCATTTTCTGAAAGAGCCCAGGCCCCAGCTAGTTTTAATTTCGAGTTTATCATATGAAATTTTCTTATGAATGCAAGAAGGGTTTTCTGAAGTATCTCACATTAAGTTTAAAATTTTGAAAATATTACTGTGGATTATTGAAAAATCTGGCTGCTTAAGAGTCGAACATCTGTAAATATTGTAAATTTTTAACTGGTGTTAGGGTTTTTAGGTTTGTTTCTTTCACATTTTACTTCTTGGTGTTTTGTTTTTGCCATTGCAGGTTGCAGGTACAGATCTTAAAAATCTTTCGGGGTTTTCATTAAACAATTCTGAATGCAAGGCAATTTAAAATTTACTAGAGAATTTGCAGGTT
Source organism: Pinus taeda (assembly GCA_000404065.3). NCBI lineage: Eukaryota > Viridiplantae > Streptophyta > Pinopsida > Pinales > Pinaceae > Pinus > Pinus taeda. Next base: position 18,315 of record APFE031368401.1, read on the forward strand.
CGAGGGTTTTTCCAGGCTATTTGTTTGCTGCCTGGGATTTTTGGGTCACCAATTTCAATTTCTATGTTGCTCAGGGCTTCATTTTTATTGCAGGAAAAATTTTTGAATTTTTTTTAAGGAGGCTGGGTAAAGTTCCTCGCGCAGTCTCATCCCTCAACGCTGCCCATAGTCTCCAATCGCTCAGCTCATTAGCTTACCTCCCTTACCTCTCACGCTGTCTCTTTATCCTCCACATCTGCAACAAACTACATCATTAGACCCTCATTCCCTCGCTCTTTGATGTCATTCATCCTGCCACCATCAACCTGCACGCAAACAAAACAACGTATTGTCTCATCTTCCCGTCCATTCCTCGTTGCAGCCGGCACCTGCGTAGGTCTATATCTCACATTGCCCCTTTCGTCATCCTCCCCGTAGCCATCTCCATGCTGGCCATCCCACATTCCCTGCAGCCTGTCTCATGTAGCTTCATTCCATACCTCTGGCCTTTTCCACGCGTTTCCCCTCTCTGCGTATTCATTCCCTTCACCACTTCCGTCCTCACGTAGCATCGCCGTTGCCTCCATGCAGTGAATCCCTTGCCCTTCACTCGAGGTTTCTCCTTACTACCGCCGTCTTGCTTGTTCCCATCTGCAGCCAAAACACCTGCCTCTTGCGTGAAGTTTCTCCAAACGCTTTCTGTCCCATCACTCAGCTCCTTCACCTGCAATCGCAAACCGTGCAATACGCGTGCCTTCCTCCATCTCTCCTGCGCGCAGTCACTCCATGCACCTGCAAAAACAATACATTAGAACGAGCATTTGATTTTTTTTGTTTATCTATGTATGCTTTAGTTCTTCTGTCTTATTTATTTAGGAGTTAGAGTATATAATTTTTGGGCTAGGTTAGATCTTTATTTAATTCAAATATGAGTTTCATTTAGTTTAGGTTTTAGATTCGAACTTCTATTTAGATTTTAGAATTAAATTTTTAGTTTTAGATTTATTAATATTTTTTAGTTTTAGATTTAATTTTGTTTAAATTTTGATTTTAAAAATAGCATCAAAAAATATAAAATACAAGAATATATAAAAAAAGCATAAAGAATTTTTTTAGTTTTCTTTTTTTAGTTTTAGAATTTAAATTTTAGATTTAGATTAGTTTATATTTGATTTTTTTTTAGTTTTTAGTTTTAGTTTATTTTTTTTTTCATTTTAGTTTAGTGTAAATAACTTTAGGTTTTCATTTCTTTTATTTTCTTGGTTTTGTTTTATTTAAAAATATAAAAAATATTTAAAATTAATTTTTTTTGAAAAAGTTTAATTAAAAAATTGAAAATTCATTTTTGGTGTCTTTCTTGGTATCTATGTTATGCCTTTCTATAGTTAAATGCACTTAAATGTTTATTTAAAAGTTAGCTATGTGAAAGTGGTAACTAGTCAACATTTAAATTTTATGATCACTTAAAGAATTTGATTTTTTTAGAAATTTAATTGTTGGATCATTATTAAGACATTGTGCGTTTATTGATTATCTTGCATTGCTTGTGTTTTTTGACGATAAATGATTGTTTTACAAGGTTCATATTTTTTGCAACATCTAATAAATAATCATTTAATCATTAATTCCATAAGGCACTGGTATAGTAATTCCTAAAATCAATCAAGTACTGGTATCGCCTTGTTGTGTCTCCCAACCCAACTGGGCCACAGTTGGTCTTCCTTCATCCCATAGGGTCTACCCCCCTTAGCCTCGGGAGACGGCTTAAACGGAGAGATCAGGGATCAGAGTGACAGCCCCCAGTCTGAGAGTTGTCGTGACAATTTGTTCGACAACACAAGTAAAGCAATAAATTGGTTGGGGCTGCGAATTTCCTTGCATGGAAGAAAAGGACAAACCTAAATCTTATTGAGAATGAGGTCATGGATCACATCAAGGGATCGATAACCCATCCTCCAAAAGAAGATACAAAAGCACATGCTAGATTCATGAATGGAGAAGTAAGAGCCCAAAGGATTCTTATATAATCTATAAAAGACTCTCTAATCCCATATGTATCAAAGTTGGAGACTACAAAAATTATATATGACAAATTGGTAGATTTGTTTTAGGTAAGTATTGCAGGAGAAGTAACCTTATTAAGGTAAGAACTCTACAAACTGAAGATATCCAAGGAAGATGGAATAGCCTCATACTTTATGAGGATATCAGAAATTCGAGATCAACTACAAGAGTCGGGAGAAGTCATGTCTGATAGAGAGATGACCACAATGGTACTAACTGCACTACCAGAAGAATGGGGTAACTTCACTTCAAGTTTATATGGGAAGAAAGAAACTACTCCATTACAAGATCTATGGTCACTTTGTAAGATCGAAGAAACCAGAATGAAGGTAAAGGTTGATGTTGGAATCAAGCATATGCTGCTATGGCAAAAAGAAAAGGGAAATTTGGAAAGTTTGGTCCTCAAAAGAAAAGGAAAAACATGGCTAAGATAAGATGCTATGGATGTCAAGAACTTGGGCACTATAGAAGAGATTGTCCTAAACGTAATAAGGACAAGAGGGATAGGGAAGAAGCCCACATTACTAAAGAAGTGAAAGAGCATGAGACAAATAAGCTTAAGAATGAAGAAGTAGGAGATCTCTACTATGATTGAGATCATCTTCTTCACTAGAAGGTACTTTTCACCTGTAATTTATAGATAGGAAGCAATGTAAATGAGATAGGATGCATTAGATTAGAAAATAACATTATGATAGAAGCATTAGAAGCAAGAGCTCTTGACATGGGAAGCAGGAAGGATGTCTGGAATTAATTCTATTAATTACAAAGAATGGGAGCTCTTGTAAACCTCATTGAAATCTCAAAAGAAGTAGAGGTCATCATTGACTAGGATCATCATGTAATAGTTAATAAAGAAACATCTGCCAGGTGAGGATATGAAAGATCCTCAAGTTTCTCTGACGGAATCCTTATCAAAGGATTCACTGATTTAGAAAGGAAGCAAGAGTTTCATCAGGAATTCCAACTCGTGGGATTCAAGGGATGATGCTATGATGACATAGCAGGAATGTTGGTCTAAAGGATACAGTTCTTTCGTTCAAATGAAGCTGCTACAGGAAGTTTGGATGACCGAAAGGAGAGATGAGGTATGCATGCTTACATAGGTGATTATGAAAGTCATGTCATATGGTTGCAGATAATATGGATCACTATTTCAATCTTGGAAATATGATCAAAAGAAGAAAGGATCTCCTCCTTTGAAAGATTGCAGAAATTTTACTGAGGAAATAAGCAGTAGAAATCAATGTAGCATTTTATTAATCATGGAAAATGAGTACATCAAAGATAGAATGGTAGAACTTGGGCTTGCCAAGCAAGCTAGCAAAACCCATAAATGGAATGCTGATCCAAGTGGCTGAAATCTCTGAAATGTTGAAGCAAGTGATCCAGTGAATAAACTACGGTTAGCCGAAAAATGGAACAAGGTTTTCTGCTCTGAAAACTGCCTAGAAAATTCTGAAATTTTAACCATGGACTCCTCTCCCCAAACCCAAAAAAACCTAGAAATGGTTTGGGTTGATTTTGTGTAGTGAAATTGATCCCCATAAGTGCGAGTGGCCCAACTGGTCAGATGGTGCGAAGCTCTACCCAACTCAGCTCTAGAAAATGGGTAGGATAAATCACTGGCCTCTTAAGTAATATGCTCCACTCTGACCTGACCTCCAAACTGTAATTGAAAATATTGCTTGAATTGGAGATCTGTGTGGTCTCTGCTCCAACGCACCAAGTTGCTACTGTAGATCTGCTCTCCAAAACTCCATTGAAGCATTGTGAGATTTCTGGGTGAAATCTCCTCAAAGAATGTTGGGTTTTCGTCCAACACACTCACAATTGAAGCCCCAAGGGTTTCCGTCTTGGGGTTTGCTGAAGTTGGCAACTTCGTTCCCAAACCACACTATACCAAATATTTCATAAACCAAGCTGTCCCAAAATGATATTCCCCTCCTCCTTTTAAAGGCCTAATAGATAGATCTCCCATCTTCTAGAAGTATTTTTATTTTATTATTTTATTATCCTTCTAGAAGTTACTTTTTTCTTTTCTCCTCAATTAGTCATTTTCCTTTTCTTTTAATTAATTAAGTGACTAATTAAAGTCACTTTTAGTCTGGGAAAATGGTAAATTTCTCACCATACTTTCTCTAGCCATTGGAAGTCACTTCTCTACATCCCATCCCGTAGAACTTCTCATTCCGGTTCCATCGAGCTATTACACTAAGGTGTTCCATCATATATTCCTCTCGGAATGCCACCTTAAGCGTAATTAATTAAGTTATGCTCGATAATAATGGAAATCATCATAATTCAATGGAACCAAAAGAAATTGTACATAACTACCCTTGATGGTGGAAAATGCTAAGCGAACATCGTCAGATCCCGTAAAACTCCCCAAAATTCCCCTGGAACCCCTGATGACATAATCCTGCTCCCGTGACCTGGCCATCTTGTGCCTTGGTAATCCATCCCGACTCTAATATAGAGGAAACTAAAAATGGGGATATTACATAGTGTCAAGTACCATGTGGAACCATCATATATAGATCACTTCTCTGCTCTGGGTAGGAGACGCCAATCAATGAGGTCATCTGCTCCATGGAATGGATAAAACTACCTCTGGAATGTTGCTGAGGAGGATAATCATCTCTCAAGAGGCCTCTACTACTGTGACAAAACAACCTGACAAAATCCTCTCAAGATCAAGCGAAATCAATAATCATTAGGTATAATAACCATAAGTGCATCATAGTGGACTATACCTAATGTTAGGGGCACAAGAATACTTCACATAAAGCTTACCTTCAAATGTCTAACTAGATCAAGTCTAGTAAAAACATTCCCTTCTTATATTAGGGATGGTTAACTCAATAACCGTTTCCATCCCCAAAGGGGAAAAGACATGTTCCAAGTTAGCCCCTCAATCCATATGTGTGTGTGAAAGATAGTGGATGTGGAGTGTGAATGACTTTAGGGCAAGATGGCATAACTATGTGACCAACTAATGGGGTTCAACATCCTGAGTGTATAGATGTAAGGAGGGTGCAATCGTGGATGCATGAGTTACCCCTCTCCTCAACCTGCTTTTTCTATCCCTCTGATGCACCTGCTACTTCTTTATGATCTGCTTTTATTTGGGTGCATAGCTCAAGGGCCCAAGCTTGCTTTTGAGATTATTCATTACCCCTTAAAGATGAGTCGGTTTATCGCTCATTAGTGTTGGGGCACTACAAGAGATCCTTTTATGGATGAAGCCTCATGTGCTTGAGGAACTAGGTGATGGCTAATGAGGGGGGTAGCTCATGTTAGGATTTTGCCCACGCGCTAAAAAAATGTCCTAGCCATATTTTGCATTTTATTTTTCTTTCATTGTGGATTTCTTATGCTTCTATCTTTATTTTAATTGCATCAACCTCCAGGGCTGTGTTTTATGGGTCCAGACTCAAGGATGAGGATGAAGGGTGCCAATCCCAATGACCAGTGACCACCAGTCTGAAGAATGGAGATGCATAAATGGGGAAAGATGGAAAGTGGTAAGTATGGAATATCTTGGACACATTACTTAAATAAATGCCTCCCTAGTAGTGTCCTTTCTAAAACCCTAAGCCCTCAGAGGCAATACCATTGGACTAGAGTCAAAGACTAACCTCCTAGGTGAAGTGAGGGAACAATAATGTAACAACCCATAATAAAATTTAAACTTTTAAAATTTATAATATATATATATTTTAATTTAAATTATTAGACTTATAGAGTTTATAAAGTCTCTTTATAACTTATATTAAAGACATGTTATAAATATATCACTAAATTTGTAAATATATAATGTAAATGTTATAAAATATATTAATTAAACCTTATGACATTTATAAAATTATAAAAGGGTACCAGCGAACTTTATAACGTTGCTGTCCAAACCAATTGAATACTTATTACAGAGCGCAGAGGAGGGTTGGAAAATATCTGAGAGCCATTAATGCGTGGAAGGCGGTGGCTGCAAGTGGGAGGGCGGCCACCGCCAGGCTGGTAAATAAATAGCAGAGGCCTGAACCGAGAGAGGGGGAAAAATAACACGAGAGGAGCAGAAAGAACCAGGGGCAGAAATTCACCAGGAGAAAACCAGGTGGAAGTTAATTATCCATTGGAAGAGCTTTAAGCTGTTTGAGGTTCTGGGCACGGAGGGACAGAGAGCTTCTGTTGTGAAGTTTTCTGGATTGAGCAGCTAGGTTTGCTCAATCTGGTTGGGTGGTATTGGTCTCCCGGAGATTGGATCAAAACAGCCACGACAGCACTAACAGAATCAACAGCACCAGCAGAATCAGCCGCAGTTGAGGTAAGTACAAATTTAAATTCTTCAGGCTTTTTGTACTTCAGATTCTAGTTACTGTTTTTGGTCATTACACATGGTATCAGAGCTGCGTTCAAACCCTTTGGGACCTCACAGGCCCTGCACAGCTAGAATTTTGTATAAACATACCTGTGAAAAACTTGTGCCAGCACAGTGAATTGATCCACGAAACAGAGGTGTGTTTGCGCGAAAGAAAGATTGCAGTTACGAAGCCGGCGAAATGCCGCGGAAAACAATCGTATTCAGTCCATCACAGATTTAGTCATTCTTTGGAGAATTTATGTTATTTAGCGGCAAAGCCCTTTGATAAGGGTACTGAAAGTTATGACGTCTGGAATATACCCATCCGCTTCCATTCCTTCAAACACGTTGAATGCATAATCCATTTTAGCTGTTTGACAATAACAATTGATAACAATGCTCAAAGTTATCACATCCAGAACAATGTCTGCTTCAATCATGAGTGTGTAAACAGACAACGCTGATTCATGTCGATTTCGTTTGACTAGACTACTTAACAAAAGATTGCAGGTGTTAAGAGTAGGGATGGAGTTAGGTTTTGTTAAAAGCAATTGCTTGAAGGTGTCCACTGCTTCTCGAAGTCTGTTGGACTGGCAGAAAGTTTTAATGCGCATGTCTGCAGTGGCATGCAAAGAGTGGAAGGAATCTTGAGGAATCGTTTGGCCAATAGAGCTACTCTTTTGTATGGAAATCAGTGTATTCCTCATCGTCACCGTCGGGGTTGGGTGGTCAGCAGCAGATTGTAATTGAATATGCTCGCTGTAAAACCTGCTCCCTACAACCCTGAAACCTATTTTATTGCGGCCATGTCTTTCGCGCTTGCTGCTCTGCGTCCGCCTAAAATCGTAGCTCGAGTCCCCTGGGCCCCATGGCTTATTCCTCAGTAGGAGGTGCCTTCTCCTCCACCACCTCCCCTGATATCTCACCTTTTGCAGCCCTTGTTGCGGCTCAGACAGAAACCGAAAACCTGTCCAATTTTGCCTCATGCGTCAAATAGATGAGCATACGGAAAATGGAGACTTAAAAAGCATTAAAAACTAACCGGATTATAAACCTCTTGCATATTCCAAAGATACGTATCAAATAGATAAACATCGTCTGATTTTTATAACTAAAAAAAAAAACTTCTGGCATATAAAAAGGGCATAATCGTAGTGTAAGGCTATCAATATTCCAAAAACTCTGTTCATTACTTATGGAATCACGGAAAAGGCTGTAAATCCTAATTACTTCATCATTAAATTAATCATAGCGGCAGGCTGAAAACATGTAATCCTTGTCATTAAATTACAGTAGTTACTTCCATCATATCTCCTACCTGTGTTTTTCGATCTTTGCCGTAATCACCTTTCTTGAACTCCGATTTTGACGCATTCGCACCTGTGTTTCCTGATTTTGAATTTCATGTTCGTTAAACTAAGTAATATATTTTGTTTATCGACACGTACCATTTATTTATTTATTTTTTTCTCTTGTTCACAATTTATTTATTTATTTATTTTTTTTAAACCTTAAAAATTAGTTCACTGTAGCGTTAGCTTTGCTGTTAAAAAACAGAGTCTGTTAGTTTAAATTTTGGCTTTCATTTTGAACTCGTAATGCGGTATGCATTAATTTTGTTCCGAGCTCTAAATTTGGTGAACTAAAGTTTTATGTTGGGTACTCACGATAATCTGTATATGAATCTTTCGTTAAATTTGGCTAAAAAAAATATCCAACTCTATGACCCGTACACCTCTTATAAGAGCTTTGATGATAGATACATCACTACAGTCACTGCTCAGCTGATTACCCGTTAAAAATGAATTATAACCTGTATATATGAAGTAGTGAGACAATGGTGCCGTCATATCATGGTGGACCTGCATTAAGGAGCAGCATGGTAACTGAAACATCGCAAATCGATGGTTTCTATCAGCTCCATATTTGCTTACCTGCTTCCATATTACATCAAAATAAATCATAGAATTATACATTTTACCAAACCATGCAATTCGAATAGTCAAGGCAAACTCCTTTAGTACTAAAACATCTAGTTCCAAAGTTCTGTTTGTCAAACCTTGGATCCAGCTTAAATCTTTATCAAAATAATCATCATCAATTACTCCCCTGACATGCTTGACTTCCTAGATTAAGTTTAACTATGATCTAAACTTTTGCAACATGCATATTACATAGTACTTCCTTATACCAAGAAATATAACTTTCATATACAAGCTTCTCAAACGTTTAACTAGTATGCAAGTACAGGGTCAGATTCTTAAAATATGAGTGAAAGTGAATTACTTATACAATCTGTGCCATTTGCCAACCACACTGTAAGGCTTCTCTGCCCTTTCTCACATAATATAAGATTTTTTGTATGTTTATCACATAATGTAAAGCAGTGTAGGATTTATGCTGGTAAAGTAAAAGCCATATATTTCACCAAATCGAGACAAGTCCGGAAATTGAGCAACTAATATGGTCAAAAAAACTGGAGATACCTCTGCAACAAATGCACCTCCATACCAAAGTAACTATTAAAATCAGTGTTGCACTTATCCCCGATATATTCAAATGATTGCAATAATGTCACCAAACAGAAACCAACCTCGGGAATATATATCGCGATAATCTTCTTTTATGGAGTTAGCCATATCCAAGTAATATATTCGAGATATAGTTATATGACCCCCCTTAAAAGTAATAGTCAGATTGAGGTATGACAGATATATTACCGATGTACGTTATAAACGAGACATCTAACATTTTCATTTTGTAAATGTTATTAGGTAAATAAACTTTAGATGTCTTACCGTAGGAGCTAAATAAACATACACTTCTGCATTATTCATATTAGGATAGAATACCCTGCATTAGGACAAGGAGGTCGCGAGATCATCCTCCTTGACCTCGGTACCAGTAAGATCCGCCTAGCGGGTAAAAATAGCAAAACTATACCCGTTTATAAATGTGATGTTGCAAAGAAAATTGTGTGTTAAAAATTCGGTTACCCACCTCATTTTTTTTATATAAAATTTTATATTTTTTTCAGGGACCATTACCATGGTAAGGACATATGAGCGACGACGACGTGACCAGGCAACATCATCACCATTAATGCCGCCACCGTCGCCATCACCATCCCCATCACCTTCGTCACCACCAAGACAACCGTCAACATCAAACGCTCCAACGCCAGAGTTGACTGTGATAATGAACTCTTTGGGAGCCTTATTGGAGACATTAAAGGAGTCAGCTAAGGCTAAAAACAAAGAGGAATTTCAGCATGTAGCCACCAGTTCAGCGGAACCACATAATTTGGAGCCCAGAGGATCGAGAGAAGACATCTCTAGAGAGCTTCAGAAAATTAGACTCCCAGAATTTTCGGGAGGTCGAGCTGGTGAACGCGCTGAGGCATGGTTGGAAGGGATGAACCGGTGCTTTAGGTTAAGAGAATATTCGCCTTCAGCAAAAACAAAAATTGTCGTGTTTCAACTAAAGGAAAGTGCCTTGATTTGGTGGGGAAACCTGGAAAAGCAGCTACACCTTACATCAGATAACGTTCCTTGGGATCTGTTTGAGGAAAGGTTCCGCGCGAAGTATTTACCTCCATACTTTCAACAACAGCAAGCCAGAGCCTTTCATACACTAATCCAGGGAAGTAAAACGGTGGAAGAGTACGAAATAAGGTTTATGGAGCTGGTAAAATACATTCACTACTTGGACTCTGATGAACGTCAAGCTGAACGCTTCATATTTGGGTTAAATCCTCGCATCAGAGCCTTGGTAAGTATGTGGAAACCGTCATCTGTAGCCGAGGCAGTCGAATGCGGCCGTTATGCAGAAGAGCACCTTGGAATCAAAAAGGATATAGGGCCAGCAGGGCCCTTACAATCAGGACTTCCAGGGAAGGCTCCCTGGAACTTCTTCAGAGGAGGTAGCTCGAGGCCACCTTACAGTAACAGGTTTACCCCAAATATGGGGACAAGAGTTCCCATGGCTGTAAACACTATAGCTGCGGAATCGTCCAACACCAGACCATGGGCATCGCGAGGGACTACCGGTAGAGGGAGGAGTGCGAGAGGAATCAACATGGGAGGACACGGCTCGTTCTCTAGAAATTCACACCTTGATTCAAGAGGACCAGCGCAGCTCAATTGTTGGGGATGTGGGGGGCCGCATTTCCAGCGTAACTGCCGAGAAGCGTCATCAGATATATTGCAAAGGACTGGGAAGGAGTCGATATCAGCCAATCGAAGTAATCATAGAATTCATGCAGTAGTCAACCACGACCAAGCAGCCCATCAATCCACTGTAGTGTAATCTTCAAGTATTATCAATGGTGTAAAACTCAAAATCTTATTTGATACTGGTGCGACAAATAGTTTCATTTCGTCATATGCATTAAACAAATGTGGGTTGGCAGCTCGTAGACAAAATGATTTCCACCAAGTGGAAATGGCCTCAGGAGAACTCCAAACCGTGGGCTTGAGTGTGGACCAATGCAAAATTGACTTGGGGGTATGTTCAACTAAACTAAGAGTCTATGTCACAGCCTTAGGGACGTATGATCTCATCATAGGTATGGATTGGCTGGAAGCTCAGCAAGCTTGGGTAGATTGTTACGGAAAAAGGATTTTGGGCTTAAATGATGAGGGAGAAGTAATCCAAATTCAAGGAATCAAGAGAGAAGTTTCTTTACGCTACATTTCGGCAATGCAGGTGAAGCGTTGTTTAAGAAAGGGGTGTCAGGCTTATGCAATTCACGAAGTAAGCCAGGAAAAGGGACCATCCTTAGAACAATATCCGGTGTTAGCCGAGTTCCCGGATGTATTTCCAAAGGAACTACCTGGATTACCCTCGGTAAGAGAATTGGATCTCACTATTGAATTAAAGCCAGGTACCCAACTGATCTCTAAAACGCCTTATAGAATGACAGCTCCAGAACTTCAGGAATTACAAATCCAGTTGAAGGAACTACTCGATATAGGGCTTATCCGGCCCAGTACTTCACCTTGGGGCGCTCCTGTAATTTTTGTGAAGAAGAAAGATGGATCCTTAAGATTATGCATAGACTATCGAGACTTGAATCGAGCTACAGTAAAGAATCAATACCCTATGCCACGAATCGATGATCTTTTCGATCAAATGAAAGGAGCTGCTGTCTTTTCAAAAATTGATCTTCGATCAGGGTATCATCAGCTAAGGATTTCTGAAAATGATATCTCTAAGACTGCATTCCGGACACGTTTTGGGCACTATGAATTTACTGTGGTACCATTTGGGTTAACAAATGCGCCAGCCGTATTCATGAATCTTATGAACAGTGTTTTCTGTCAGTATCTTGATAAATTTGTTCAAGTCTTTTTAGATGATATTCTCATCTATTCCAAGAATGAAGAAGAACATGAAGAGCATTTGCGGCTAGTATTGTCCTGCCTTAGAGAACGTCAGTTATATGGAAAATTGTCCAAGTGTTCTTTCTTTCAGGAAAAGATTCATTATTTGGGTCACATCATATCAGGTGAAGGGATTTCAGTAGATCCTGAGAAGGTAAAAGCGATCATGGAATGGCCAATACCAAAAAATGCACATGAGATACGAAGCTTTATGGGCTTAGCAGGTTATTGCCGGAGATTTGTGGAGGGATTCTCCAAAATCGCAAAGCCAATCACAACCCTCCAGCGTAAGGGTGTCAAGTATGAGTGGACCGAGGAATGTAATAATGCATTTTCTGAACTCAAAAGACTACTCACCAGTGCACCAATCCTAAGAGTCCCTGATATGGGCAAGGACTTCACGGTATGTACTGATGCATCCAAGCAAGGGCTGGGTGCAGTGTTAATGCAGGATAAGGGAGTGATAGCTTATGCTTCCAGAAAGCTAAAACCTCATGAAGAACTCTATGCTACTCACGATTTAGAATTGGCCGCTGTAATGCTAGCTTTAAAGATCTGGTGACACTATCTGGTGGGACGAAATTTTACACTTAAGAGCGACCATCAAAGTCTACAATATTTGTTCACCCAAAGAGACTTAAATGCCAGGCAAAGACGATGGAGTGAATTCCTAAGTGAATATGACTTCGGATATCGTATATTAAGGGAAAGGAAAATGTAGTAGTCGACGCCTTAAGCAGGAGACCCCGGATATTTTCCCTCATACCCATTAAAGTGGACTTAAGACAACGAGTACTAGATCGTCTTATAAAAGACAGCTGGTATTTAAAGGTGAGGGCAAGTCTTGAGGGAATTAAGGCAAAAGAATCTAAGTTTGAGGGTTATGAATTAGAGAGCGATGGGATCTTACGATTCCATGGAAGGATGTACATTCTTGATGATAAAGATCTTCGAGATACCATCCTTAGGGAAGCTCACAAAGCAGTATATTGTGCTCATCCTGGAGTAGGGAAAATGTATGCAGATACCAAGAAACTCTTCTTTTGGGCAGGCATGAAGCGTGATATCACTCAATTTGTTGCAAAATGTATGGAATGTCAGCAAGTAAAGGCAGATCATTGTCACCCAGCAGGCCTCTTACAACCCCACGACATTCCTATGTCTAAATGGGAGACCATTTCTATGGATTTTATCACTGGACTACCTCTTACTTCTCAAAGACACAATGCCATTCTGGTAGTGGTGGACAAATTAACAAAAAGCGCCCATTTTATTCCGGTAAGAGATACTTATGATGTTGCTGACGTGGCTCGAGTATTCATAAATGAAATTATCAGATTTCATGGAGTACCTAAGAAGATTATATCCGATAGAGATTCGCGGTTCACTTCCAGATTCTGGACGTGCATGCAGACAGTCTTAGGTACTCAGCTAAATTTAAGCACGGCTTACCATCCTGAGACTGATGGGCAAACTGAAAGAGTAAATCAAGTACTTGAAGACATGTTGCGAATGTATGTAATGGATCAGCAATCACACTGGGAAAAATATTTGCCCTTGGTTGAATTCGCATACAACAACAATTACCACAGTTCGATTGGGATGCCTCCATTTGAAGCTTTATATGGCAGACCTTGCAGAACACCGTTAAGTTGGGACAGGTTAGAATATCGAGTGATAATAGGACCAGAATTAATCCATGAAATGGAAGCGCAGGTCAGTCAGATTAGACAACGATTAAAGGAAGCCCAGGATAGACAAAAGAGTTATGCTGATGCTCACCGAACTGATAGGAGGTATGAAGTAGGGGACCAGGTCTTCGTCCGCATCAAACCAAATAAAAGTACTATTCGATTCGGAAAGGGACAAAGCTGTCACCCCGATTTATAGGACCGTTTAAAGTCGTGGAAAGAGTTGGACCTGTTGCCTATCGTCTTGCCCTGCCACCCCACCTGCATAGAATTCATAATGTATTTCATGTTTCTGTATTAAGACATTATGTAGCTGATCTATCTCATAACATCCAGTGGAGAGAATTGCAAGTATCGGACGAGGGAGTCATAGCGGTCGAACCTTTACGTACACTGGAACGTAGAGTTCGACAGTTGAGGAACCGTCTGGTGGACCAAGTTAAGGTCCAATGGGACAAGTATAGCCCTGGATCAGCAACTTGGGAAAATACAGAGGACATCTGTCAAAGATACCCTAATTTATGTCCATTTTGAAGACCTTTACAATATGTTTTGTATATATTTACTTCACTACAGTCAGAGACTCAGAAACATTTTGAATGATTATGGGTAAACATGAAACTTTATGCCGCAATATATGTTTAAATTTCGGCTGGTACATGGATACCAAAATAATATATATGTAGATCGTTTTACTAAATTATAGATGTCAAGTAAAGTTAAAGTCCGTTAAATGATTTTACTTCTGATAGAAATTAAAACAATATGAATCTGTCTCATTTATGCATGTCAAAAATGAGCAACTGAAGTGGGAGACAGGAAGTGAATACATCCTAAATAAAAGTCCAACCACATGCATAGAATATGACAAATTATGTTATGCTGCAGTATCATATGTAAAGAATACATGAGTTATTTTGAATATGCTGATGCACATTTTACAAATGCATGGGTAAGTGTATGATTGCAGGTACACTTGCAGATAAACTTGCAGATAGACTATGATTGCCGGTAAATGATCTAATTTCGACGATGACCACGTGATAACAGAACCTCAGACCGATTAAAGCTCAAAGTGATTCTATGATAGGGTAGTAGCCCTAATTTTACTGGGAGGGGTGGAGGTGTTACCCACCGTTTATCCTCCGAACCCTGGAGTCATGGGAGGACTGTGCGAGTCACGCTCCCCTAGATGTGTGATGATGACTGCCGGATGCCTACTGGGAATCAAGTCGGTATAGCCGACGCTGTCACCTTCGTGTATGAATGGTTAGGTCAGTAAAATTGACGCCATGGCATACTCTAGTAGAGGACGGATAGGATGGGAGCAGAAGAGATTAGGGAGGATAGGATGAGTTTGAATAGCTTGGGGACCTGGACAGAAAAGGTCATGTCCATTAAAACCTTGAACCTAAAGCTCTAACTTCGGGACGAAGTTTTCAGAAGGGGGAATGTATGTAACAACCCATTAAATAAAATTATAAAGACTTTATAATATATCTATAAGGTAAATTTTATAAAGTATATCATTAGACCTTATAATATAAGTTTATAAAACTTTAAATAAAATTATAAAAACTTTATAATATATATATAAGGTAAATTTTATAAAGTATATCATTAGACCTTATAATATGAGTTTATAAAACTTTAAATAAAATTATAAAAACTTTATAACATATATAAGAAATGTTATAAATTATATCACTTAAATTTTGTAAAAAAAATATAATGCAAATGTTATAGAATATATATTAATGAAAAACCTTATGACATTTATAAAATTATAAAAGGGTACCAGCGAACTTTATAGCATAGCTGTCCAAACCAACTGAATACTTATTATAGAGCGCAGAGGAGGGTTGGAAAATATCTGAGAGCCATCAATGCGTGGAAGGCGGTGGCTGCAAGTGGGAGGGCGGCCACCGCCAGGCCGGTAAATAAATAGCAGAGGCCTGAACCGAGAGAAGGGGGGAAAAACACGAGAGGAGCAGAAAGAACCAGGAGCAGAAATTCACCAGGAGAAAACCAGGAGGAAGTTAATTATCCATTGGAAGAGCTTTAAGCTGTTTGAGGTTCTGGGCACGGAGGGACAGAGAGCTTCTATGGTGAAGTTTTCTAGATTGAGCAGCTAGGTTTGCTCAATCTGGTTGGGTGGTATTGGTCTCCCGGAGACTGGATCAAAATAGCCAC
>APFE031368401.1:34008-45869 GCA_000404065.3 Pinus taeda
AAAACTTTCTAGGTATTGAAATTTTGGAAATAAGTTTGACCTTTGATGAATCCACTTTGATTCTAGCACCTGAAATATGATGACCCAAAACAATTCCTTCACTAAAAATCATAAAGCAATTTTCATTACTTAATGAAAGATTAACTTCTTTACATCTAACAAGGACTTTTTCTAGTTTTTCATAGCTTCTTAAAAAGTATTCCCATAAGCAGTAAAGTCATCCATATAAACTTCTACAGTCATGGATCAAGTTAGAAAGGATACCTAATATTGCTCATTGAAAATTATCAGGTGCATTACATAAACTAAAAGGAAGTACCCTATAAGCATATGTACCCCATGGACACACAAAATTTGTCTTATCTTAATCTTCAGGTGCAAGTTGAATCTGACTGTATCCACTGAAATCATCAAGAAAAGAGAAATAGTTCTCTCCTGCTAATGTATCTAATACTTGATCAATAGAAGGTAGAGGGAAATAATATTTTAGAGTTACTTTGTTTCATTCTCGATAATCTAT
Source organism: Pinus taeda (assembly GCA_000404065.3). Classification (NCBI taxonomy): domain Eukaryota; kingdom Viridiplantae; phylum Streptophyta; class Pinopsida; order Pinales; family Pinaceae; genus Pinus; species Pinus taeda. Next base: position 34,529 of record APFE031368401.1, read on the forward strand.
GCATACTCTCCACTTTCCATTTTTCTTAGGCACAATAACCAAGGGTAAAACAAATTGGTTATCTGAAATTGGGTAAATAAAATTTAGATTAAGCAATTTTGTAACTCTTCTTTAACAATCTCCCTCATATTAGGATTCATCCTTCTATGTGATTGTGTTACATGTTTGGCTTTCTCTTTTATACACATATGATGCATACATATGTTTGGATCTATTCCTTTCATGTTAGTATATTCCCATGCAAATGGAGAGGATTATTTTTGTAGAATCTTTATCAATTGTTTCTTTTGAATTTCTTCAAGTTATTGTTAATGTTTAATGTTTTACCTGAATATATTTCTACCAAAGAATTGCCAATTTTTTCATTGAGTTTAATGATATTTTAGGTTGTCAATATGAAAAGTATTTGATTTTGCATTCCTCTTGAAATATTTGATCTAGCATATGTACACAATAATTTTTCTCACAATATGAAGAAAAAGCATGATTATTCATTAAACTCATTAATTGATCTTCCTCATCATTTTGTGAGATAATTAAAACAAGTTGAATTTTTTCATACTCTTCATCGTCTTCTTCAATCCGTTCTTCATTCTCTATTTTAGTTATTTCTCTTGTAGGTGAATATAATGTGAACGTTTTAGTAGAATTTCCATCAGAAATGAACATATCACTAGATCTACAACTTATGAATGCATCAGTTGTTATTAACCATAGCCTACCAAGAATCAATGGATGTCATCCTAGATTAGTTTTGAGAGTTAATATCATAAAATCGATAGGATACTCCCATGAATCTATCGATACGTATACATCTTCTAATATACCTTAGGTTTGATAACATATTTGTCTGCTAATTGCAATAAATTAGGAGTATATTGAAGATTGGTTAATCTCAATTTATCCATAGTATTCATAGTCATGATATTTATAGTTGCTCCTAGTTCAATCAAAGTGTTTGGAATTTCAATACAATTGATATGAATCTTTACAATGGGACTACCTAGATCTAAATATTTTTCAACTATTGGTTTTCCCATCATAGAGTCTCCAATTTTTCCTACCAATTGTACTTTTTGAATGTATTTTCTTTTTCCTCTAGGTTTCTTGATAAACAACTCCTTTATTGTTTTTGCAAAGAGAAGTATTTCCTTTATAGCTTGAATGATGGAATCTTGATGCAAATATTGTTCAATTCATCTAACATGTTATAATAAGGTAAAATTATTGTCCTCTCTATATATGTATCAATTTAAAGTCTCTTGGGAAAAGGAGGATGTAAGAAAATAGAGGGTTTCTCAGCTATAGGAATTGTCAAAGTTGTTTTTATTTTGTTTTCATATATTTGTGTAGGAATATCTTCCTTTTGAGGAGTCTTTTCTAGTTTAGGAGATTCTCCCTTTTTAGGAGTTTTATGTTCTTTATATTCTTGAATTACTATTGGGGGTGTTTTCCTTTGTAAAACTCGACCAAATCTAAGTTGAACCTCATTTAAATTTAGAGGAGCTATCTATAAGGTTGAAAAATTTTGGGCTTCAACATTATAAATGGGTTGTTGAGATGCTTTATTATTGGGATTGGGGCGTGGTTTTGCAGGTAACTGATTTTATTTTTTAGGAAATTAAGTGGATGGTAATGGAAGGGGTTGACTTGTTATCAATTGAGGTTGGAATTGTGGTTGGGCAGTTTGTGGAGGTTGGGGTGGAGAATTTTATTGAGGTTGGTATTGAGGATATTATTGGAAAGATTTAGGGTAACAGGGATTTCTACCATAAGAAACTTGCCATCCTTGTGACCAAAATGAGTTTTGTGGTTGAGGTGACCAATTTTTTCATGGTATGGGTGTGTTCCAATTACTTTATGGTTGCACATAATATTGAAATTGTGCATTAGGATCTTGTGCCAAACTTGTTTAACGAGGCTACTAAGATCTTCTAGGAGCAACATAACAAAGTTTTTATGTTTGACTTGTCCCAAATTCCACTTGGAAAACAATTTTAACTCATAGTATTGAATTTAAATCCTTTGTAGCATAAGTCTATGCACATATAACACAAATTTTAATAATGGTAAGAGGGAATTCTCGTAGTGCATGTTTCTTGTAACAACCCGTTAATAAAATTTTAAAAACTTAAAAACTTATAATATATATATATGTAAAATTTTATAAAGTATTATAATTAGACTTTATAATATGAGTTTATTAAAACAGATCATTAAAACTTTATAACATTATATAAAGAAATGTTAATAAAATATATCACTTAAATTTTGTAAAATATATAATGTAAATGTTATAAAATATATTAATTAAACCTTATGACATTATAATGTAAAATTATAAAAGGGTACCAGCGAACTTTATAACGTAGCTGTCCAAACCAACTGAATACTTATTATAGAGCGCAGAGGAGGGTTGGAAAATATCTGAGAGCCATCAATGCGTGGAAGGCGGTGGCTGCAAGTGGGAGGGCGGCCATCGCCAGGCCGGTAAATAAATAGCAGAGGCCTGAACCGAGAGAAGTGGGAAAAAAAAAAGAAGAGAGGAGCAGAAAGAACCTGGAGCAGAAATTCACCAGGAGAAAACCAGGAGGAAGTTAATTATCCACTGGAAGAGCTTTAAGCTGTTTGAGGTTCTGGGCACGGAGGGACAGAGAGCTTCTGTTGTGAAGTTTTCTAGATTGAGCAGCTAGGTTTTCTCAATCTGGTTGGGTGGTATTGGTCTCCCAGAGACTGGATCAAAACAGCCACGACAGCACCAGCAGAATCAGTCGCAGTTGAGGTAAGTACAAATTTAAATTCTTCAGGCTTTCTGTACTTCAGATTCTAGTTACTGTTTTGGTCTTTACACATGGTATCAGAGCCCAGTGTTCAAACCCTCGGGATCTTACGGCCCTAGAAACTTCTAATTCCTGTAACTGTGCGTAAGCATCCACCGATTAAATTTAGGTTGCGGGCAAAAATGATAGTTTCAGCGTTGCTGACTTCTGTGGGCATAACCACAGGGTTGTGCGTACTACTTCTTTCATTGTATTCGGTGCTGACAAAGCAGCCAGGCAATGTGTATGTGTACGCCCCTCGCGGGTTGGCCGAGGAGCGGGCCAAGAGAGAAGGGCCTTTCAGTTTAGAGAGGTTGGTGCCTTCTCCTGGTTGGATTCTTAGAGCATGACGTTTATCCGAAGATGAATTCCTGTCGGCTGTTGGCTTTGATGCTTTTGTCTTTATGAGAATCTTCATTTATCAGAAACCATTAGACGTAAGATGCCCCGTGCTTTTGGTGCACGAAACCTCCTCGCAACCATTCACTGCCTGTTTGACCGGTGGTGCTGAGATGCGCGATGAACCCTCGGCCCGTGAGTCACCTCATAAGCTATGGCCGCTAGCACTAGTGGCCATAAAAATAAAAATAAAAATCCAAAACGGTTAATTTTTGGGAAAATCAAAAAAAAAAAAAAATCTATAAAATTAAATAATAGCGAAATTAAGAGATTTCTCTCTTGTTTTTATCGCACTTAAAATACTAAGATCGTTTTAAATAATTTAGGAAAGGATCGATTTGTTTCATGCCCTGGATTCTGCCCAACCACCACCGATATAAAACCCATTGGTTGCATATGCTCGGTTGTGTTATTATTTTCCGTGTTTGTTCCCGAAACAAGAACGTCTGTGCGTGTTCGCCAAACCAGAATGAAAACGAAACTGGAGATGCGGGGTATCGAACCCCGTACCTCTTGCATGCAAAGCGAGCGCTCTACCATGTGATGTATATGCACCTGTCTATGATGTATATGCGAGTTGTGTAGACGTCTCTAACAACAGCGCTGCTTTTAGTGGGATAATGATAGGCGTAACGGCACAAAACATTGCAGTTCAGCAATGATTCCTAAAAACGCTCGCCGCACAGATGATAAGTTGTATCGACAGCTAGACATTTGGGTGTGAACAAGATTCAGGTTTACGGGTATTGAATGCAACCGTTATTGACTAGATGATTTTTCCAGAAATATTAGTAGAAATGATTTCTTTTGAATGATTATTATTTATGGATTATTTTAATTTTGTGGATTTTAAAATATTATTTCATTTCATTATAAAAGGTTCAATCAAAAAGCGGATAAACTCTTAAAAACCTATTCCAACTTTCAACTAGCTTGTTTAGACCATATAAAATATGAAAAATGATAAAAAAAAATCAATCAATAAAATAAAATTCCATTTAAAAAAAAAAAAAATCGTATCATAGTTGATAAGAGGTGTCTTTAATTTTTTTAAGTACATTAAGATTTTCAGGAAATAAAATCAAACTCTATATGTGATAAAGCGACATTACGTGTTTCTTTACATGCTGTGTTACGTTATTTATGTGGTACTATGATACTTTATTCATCGCTTTATTTACGCATTAAGAATGGTGTGTATATGTATTTTTAAAAAGGAAAACAAAATATTTTGATATTTTATAGAAAATCAATTTACACATTAAGAAGGGTGTGTATATATTTTGATCAAAAATGCGCGCGTGAAATTTCAAAATCGCTCATCATATTCCAGATTTTAATCTTTGAAGTAATTATGCGCACTTGAATTATCATTTAAGCTTATTTTAATACAAACAACCCAACTTGGGATTGATTATGGTGAATCTAAGACCAAAAACATACATCGTTTGAATCTGGGTATGTCATTGATTCTTGATTTTCTGCATATCATCAAATTAGATAGGTTGTGAGTTAAACAATATAGCCTTGGAATAAATAGCATATATGTACTGTTCCTTAGTTAGCACCACAAATACTCAACAACCTTTCCTTTCAGAATAAGAGTAAAGTTGCTTTATCTCTAATTACATTTGGAGACGGTATGACAGTATGGGAATTGACTTTAGCGTCTGACAGCTTTCTCGTATACCATCACTAGCCAAAAGAACAAATCCAGTTCATTCACAATGCTTTGAGATGCCTGTAAACTCAAAAAAAAAAAAAAAACTGTGAACTTGAAATAGAAATGTGATATGGATATATAAGAGCAGATTCTTTTAAGACACCTGATTTATAGGAGAATATTCTTTTAAGAAACCTGATAACTTTAAAATTCTCAATCAAATAAATTAGTATAAAATTCATCTGCCATACAAAATTAAATCATTTGGCAGGTATGCAGTGAGATAAATGTTTCCAATTGTATCCTAGATTTATACTCATTTGAAAGTTGAATATACTAGTGAGCTAAGTTGCAGTTAAAGACTTAAAATAGCACACAGATACTTTTAATCAGATAAGCATACATCACATTTCATCCTAAATTATTCCTCCGTTTAAACTCAATCTACTTTTATGAGATATTGATGAAACTGTATCTCTTCTAGATGTTAATCATGGCATGTCTACGGTAAATTTTAGGCTAAAAGTCAAGCTAATAGGGAACCAAAACAACCCTTCATTTATATACGTATATTATAGGTTTAACCCATATCTGAGTAAAATACTCCAAATATAAACATGTATGCCCTTCTTGAGGTGTGGCAGGTATGTTGCCGATAATTCCCATATCAAGGCGTTTTAACATCGGCATTTTGACAATGTTATTTAGCAAACTTTAGATGTCTTACCTTAGGAGCTAATAGCCAGTCACTTCTGCATTTCATATTAGGATAGAATACCCTGCATTAGGACAAGGAGGTCGTGAGACCATCCTCCTTGACCTCGGTACCAGTAAGATCCGCCTAGCGGGTAAAAATAGCAAAACTATACCCGTTTATAAATGTGAAGTTGCAAAGAAAATTGTGTGTTAAAAATTCGGTTACCCACCTCATTTTTATTTTATATAAAATTTTATATTCTTTTCAGGGACCATTACCATGGTAAGGATGTATGAGCGACGACGACGTGACCAGGCAACATCATCACCATTAATGCCGCCACCGTCACCATCACCATCCCCATAACCTTCGTCACCACCAAGACAACCGTCAACATCAAACGCTCCAACGCCAGAGTTGACTGTGATAATGAACTCTTTGGAAGCCTTATTGGAGACATTAAAGGAGTCAGCTAAGGCTAAAAACAAAGAGGAATTTCAGCATGTAGCCACCAGTTCAGCGGAACCACATAATTTGGAGCCCAGAGGATCGAGAGAAGACATCTCTAGAGAGCTTCAGAAAATTAGACTCCCAGAATTTTCGGGAGGTCAAGCTGGTGAACGCGCTGAGGCATGGTTGGAAGGGATGAATCGGTGCTTTAGGTTAAGAGAATATTCGCCTTCAGCAAAAACAAAAATTGCCGTGTTTCAACTAAAGGAAAGTGCCTTGATTTGGTGGGGAAACCTGGAAAAGCAGCTACACCTTACATCAGATAACGTTCCTTGGGATCTATTTGAGGAAAGGTTCCGCGCGAAGTATTTACCTCCATACTTTCAACAACAGCAAGCCAGAGCCTTTCATACACTAATCCAGGGAAGTAAAATGATGGAAGAGTACGAAATAAGGTTTATGGAGCTGGTAAAATACATTCACTACTTGGACTCTAATGAACGTCAAGCTGAACGCTTCATATTTGGGTTAAATCCTCGCATCAGAGCCTTGGTAAGTATGTGGAAACCGTCATCTGTAGCCGAGGCAGTCAAATGCGGCCGTTATGCTGAAGAGCACCTTGGAATCAAAAAGGATATAGGGCCAACAAGGCCCTTACAATCAGGACTTCCGGGGAAGGCTCCCCAGAACTTCTTCAGAGGAGGTAGCTCGAGGCCACCTTACAGTAACAGGTTTACCCCAAATATGGGGACAAGAGTTCCCATGGCTGTAAACACTATAGCTGCGGAATCGTCCAACACCAGAACATGGGCATCGCGAGGGACTACCGGTAGAGGAAGGAGTGCGAGAGGAATCAGCATGGGAGACGCGGCTCGTTCTCTAGAAATTAACACCTTGATTCAAGAGGATCAGCGCAGCTCAATTGTTGGGGATGTGGGGGGCCGCATTTCCAGCGTAACTACCCAGAAGCATCATCGGATATATTGCAAAGGACTGGGAAGGAGCCGATATCATCCAATCGAAGTAATCATAGAATTCATGCAGTAGTCAACCACGACCAAGCAGCCCATCAATCCACTATAGTGGAATCTTCAGGTATTATCAATGGTGTAAAACTCAAAATCTTATTTGATACTAGTGCCACAAATAGTTTCATTTCGTCATATGCATTAAACAAATGTGGGTTGGAAGCTCATAGACAAAATGATTTCCACCAAGTGGAAATGGCCTCAGGAGAACTCCAAACCGTGGGCTTGAGTGTGGACCAATGCAAAATTGACCTGGGGGTCTGTTCGACTAAACTAAGAGTCTATGTCACAGCCTTAGGGACGTATGATCTCATCATAGGTATGGATTGGCTGGAAGCTCACCAAGCTTGGGTAGATTGTTATGGAAAAAGGATTTTGGGCTTAAATGATGAGGGAGGAGTGATCCAAATTCAAGGAATCAAGAGAGAAGTTTCTTTACACTACATTTCGGCAATGCAGGTGAAGCGTTGTTTAAGAAAGGGTTGTCAGGCTTATGCAATTCACGAAGTAAGCCAGGAAAAGGGACCATCCTTAGATCAATATCTGGTGTTAGCCGAGTTCCCGGATGTATTTCCAAAGGAACTACCTGGATTACCCCCGGTAAGAGAATTGGATCTCACTATTGAATTAAAGCCAGGTACCCAACCGATCTCTAAAACGCCTTATAGAATGACAGCTCCAGAACTTCAGGAATTGCAAATCCAGTTGAAGGAACTACTCGATATAGGGCTTATCCGGCCCAGTACTTCACCTTGGGGCGCTCTTGTAATTTTTGTGAAGAAGAAAGATGGATCCTTAAGATTATGCATAGACTATCGAGACTTGAATCGAGCTACAGTAAAGAATCAATACCCTATGCCACGAATCAATGATCTTTTCGATCAAATGAAAGGATCTGCTGTCTTTTCAAAAATTGATCTTCGATCAGGGTATCATCAACTAAGGATTTCTGAAAATGATATCTCTAAGACTGCATTCCGGACACGTTTTGGGCACTATGAATTTACTGTGGTACCATTTGGGTTAACAAATGCGCCAGCCGTATTCATGAATCTTATGAACAGTGTTTTCCGTCAGTATCTTGATAAATTTGTACAAGTCTTTTTAGATGATATTCTCATCTATTCCAAGAATGAAGAAGAACATGAAGAGCATTTGCGGCTAGTATTGTCCTGCCTTAGAGAACGTCAGTTATATGGAAAACTGTCCAAGTGTTCTTTCTTTCAGGAAAAGATTCATTATTTGGGTCACATCATATCAGGTGAAGGGATTTCAGTAGATCCTGAGAAGGTAAAAGCGATCATGGAATGGCCAATACCAAAAAATGCACATGAGATACGAAGCTTTATGGGCTTAGCAGGTTATTACCGGAGATTTGTGGAGGGATTCTCCAAAATCGCAAAGCCAATCACAACCCTCCAGCGTAAAGGTGTTAAGTATGAGTGGACCGAGGAATGTAATAATGCATTCTCTGAACTCAAAAGACTACTCACCAGTGCACCAATCCTAAGAGTCCCCGATATGGGCAAGGACTTCACGGTATGTACTGATGCATCCAAGCAAGGGCTGGGTGCAGTGTTAATGCAGGATAGGGGAGTGATAGCTTATGCTTCTAGAAAGCTAAAACCTGATGAAGAACTCTATGCTACTCACGATTTAGAATTGGCCGCTGTAATGCTAGCTTTAAAGATCTGGAGACACTATCTGGTGGGACGAAATTTTACACTTAAGAGCGACCATCAAAGTCTACAATATTTGTTCACCCAAAGAGACTTAAATGCCAGGCAAAGACGATGGAGTGAATTCCTAAGTGAATATGACTTCGGAATATCGTATATTAAGGGAAAGGAAAATGTAGTAGCTGACGCCTTAAGCAGGAGACCCCGGATATTTTCCCTCATACCCATTAAAGTGGACTTAAGACAACGAGTACTAGATCGTCTTATAAAATACAACTGGTATTTAAAGGTGAGGGCAAGTCTTGAGGGAATTAAGGCAAAAGAATCTAAGTTTGAGGGTTATGAATTAGAAAGCGATGGGATCTTACGATTCCATGGAAGGATGTACATTCCTGATGATAAAGATCTTCGAGATACCATCCTTAGGGAAGCTCACAAAGCAGTATATTGTGCTCATCCTGGAGTAGGGAAAATGTATGCAGATACCAAGAAACTCTTCTTTTGGGCAGGCATGAAGCGCGATATCACTCAATTTGTTGCAAAACGTATGGAATGTCAGCAAGTAAAGGCAGATCATTGTCACCCAGCAGGCCTCTTACAACCCCACGACATTCCTGTGTCTAAATGGGAGACCATTTCTATGGATTTTATCACTGGACTACCTCTTACTTCTCAAAGACACAATGCCATTCTAGTAGTGGTGGATAAATTAACAAAAATCGCCCATTTTATTCCAGTAAGAGATACTTATGATGTTGCTGACGTGGCTCGAGTATTCATAAATGAAATTATCAGATTTCATGGAGTACCTAAGAAGATTATATCCGATAGATATTCGCAATTCACTTCCAGATTCTGGACGTGCATGCAGACAGCCTTAGGTACTCAGCTAAATTTAAGCACAGCTTACCATCCTGAGACTGATGGGCAAACTGAAAGAGTAAATCAAGTACTTGAAGACATGTTGCGAATGTATGTAATGGATCAACAATCACACTGGGAAAAGTATTTACCCTTGGTTGAATTCGCATACAACAACAGTTACCACAGTTCGATTGGGATGCCTCCATTTGAAGCTTTATATGGCAGACCTTGCAGAACACCATTAAGTTGGGACAGATTAGAAGATCGAGTGATAATAGGACCAGAATTAATCCAGGAAATGGAAGCACAGGTCAGTCAGATTAGACAGCGATTAAAGGAAGCTCAGGATAGACAAAAGAGTTATGTTGATGCTCACCGAACTGATAGGAGGTATGAAGTAGGGGACCAGGTCTTCGTCCGCATCAAACCAAATAAAAGTACTATTCGATTCGGAAAAAGGGACAAAGCTGTTCACCCCGATTTATAGGACCGTTTAAAGTCGTGGAAAGAGTTGGACCTATTTCTATCGTCTTGCCCTGCCAACCCCACTGCATGAATCTAATGTATTTCATGTTTCTATATTAAGACATATGTAGCTGATCATCTCATAACATCCAGTGGAGAGATTGCAGGTACGGACGAGGGAGCATAAACGGTCGAACCTTTACGTATACTGGAACGTAGAGTTCGACAGTTGAGGAACCGTCTGGTGGACCAAGTTAAGGTCCAATGGGACAAGTATAGCCCTGGATCAGCAACTTGGGAAAATACAGAGGACATCTGTCAAAGATACCCTAATTTATGTCCATTTTGAAGACCTTTACAATATGTTTTGTATATATTTACTTCACTACAGTCAGAGACTCAGAAACATTTTGAATGATTATGGGTAAACATGAAACTTTATGCCGCAATATATGTTTAAATTTCGGCTGGTACATGGATACCAAAATAATATATATGTAGATCGTTTTACTAAATTATAGATGTCAAGTAAAGTTAAAGTCCGTTAAATGATTTTACTTCTGATAGAAATTAAAACAATATGAATCTGTCTCATTTATGCATGTCAAAAATGAGCAACTGAAGTGGGAGACAGGAAGTGAATACATCCTAAATAAAAGTCCAACCACATGCATAGAATATGACAAATTATGTTATGCTGCAGTATCATATGTAAAGAATACATGAGTTATTTTGAATATGCTGATGCACATTTTACAAATGCATGGGTAAGTGTATGATTGCAGGTACACTTGCAGATAAACTTGCAGATAGACTATGATTGCCGGTAAATGATCTAATTTCGACGATGACCACGTGATAACAGAACCTCAGACCGATTAAAGCTCAAAGTGATTCTATGATAGGGTAGTAGCCCTAATTTTACTGGGAGGGGTGGAGGTGTTACCCACCGTTTATCCTCCGAACCCTGGAGTCATGGGAGGACTGTGCGAGTCACGCTCCCCTAGACGTGTGATGATGACTGCCGGATGCCTACTGGGAATCAGGTCGGTATAGTCGACACTGTCACCTTCGTGTTATGAATGGTTAGGTCAGTAAAATTGACGCCATGGCATACTCTAGTAGAGGACGGATAGGATGGGAGCAGAAGAGATTAGGGAGGATAGGATGAGTTTGAATAGCTTGGGGACCTGGACAGAAAAGGTCATGTCCATTAAAACCTTGAACCTAAAGCTCTAACTTCGGGACGAAGTTTTCAGAAGGGGAAATGTATGTAA
>APFE031368401.1:45889-105650 GCA_000404065.3 Pinus taeda
ATATATATATATATATTAAATTTTATAAAGTATATCATTAGACTTTATAAATTTATAAAACAGATCATTAAAACTTTATAACATATATAAAGAAACGTTATAAAATATATCACTTAAATTTTGTAAAATATATAATGTAAATGTTATAAAATATATTAATTAAACCTTATGACATTATAATGTAAAATTATAAAAGGGTACCAGCGAACTTTATAACGTAGTTGTCCAAACCAACTGAATACTTATTACAGAGCGCAGAGGAGGTTGGAAAATATCTGAGAGCCATCAATGCATGGAAGGCGGTGGCTGCAAGTGGGAGGGCGGCCACCACCAGGCCGGTAAATAAATAGCAGAGGCCTGAACCGAGAGAAGGGGGAAAAAAAAGAAGAGAGGAGCAGAAAGAACCTGGAGCAGAAATTCACCAAGATAAAACCAGGAGGAAGTTAATTATCCATTGGAAGAGCTTTAAGTTGTTTGAGGTTCTGGGCACGGAGGGACAGAGAGCTTCTATTGTGAAGTTTTCTGGATTGAGCAGCTAGGTTTGCTCAATCTGGTTGGGTGGTATTGGTCTCCCGGAGACTGGATCAAAACAGCCACGACAGCACCAGCAGAATCAACCGCAGTTGAGGTAAGTACAAATTTAAATTCTTCAGGCTTTCTGTACTTCAGATTCTAGTTACTGTTTTGGTCTTTACATTTCTTCCTACATCTAGGACACAAAATAGATCAAGTATCATTTTTAGCTTTTTTCTTGTGTTGTACTCTTATCATATCAAGTTGTTCACTAAAATTTCCAAGAATTTCAGTTTTAAATTTTTCAAGTGAATTACCAGGTTTTTCTCAGCTTACCATTCCCGATGCAGATTTACTTACCCTTGACATGAAAATATCTCTTGGACTCCTACCATATTTTGACTTTCGTCTTGAAATATGCTTGCACAATTCACAAATCTCTTGAAAATATAATTGAGATGCATCTCCTTCACCCATCAAGTTAATAATATCAATCCATCCATCCCTTATAGCTTTTAGTAAGATATCTTTTAATGTTTCAAATCCTAAATCATGCAATTTAGCACTTTTAACATTATACGTAAATATCTCTACTCAATATTCAAGGCTTTCATCTTCTTTTTGAGTCGTTTTGAAAACTTCTTCTTTAAGGTCATGATGTATGCAATAATATTTATATTTTTCTAAGAATATTATTTTCATGTCACCCTGTGGCCTTGTAGAATTAGTTCTTAAACCCATGAACCATTTAAGAGCCACATCTTTCAATGTAGCAGGAAATAATTTTAGATTTTAAGTTTCAAGTAAATAATCATATGATTGACATAACACCTCAAACTCAAAAATAAATGTTTCTGGATCCTCAATTATCATACCATGGAAGTTAGGAAGAATGGATGGAGAAATATTATTCATAGTAGTATTAGTATCATTATCTTGAATAGGAAATCCAAAAGGATCTCTTCTTCATGAAAGCCTCCATCATCTCCTCTTCCTCCTCTTCCACCTGTTCCCCATCTACCAACTCCTTGTAGTATTCTACCTCCTCTTCCACCTTTACTAATTTGTTGTATTTCCTCTCCATTATGTACTTTTCCTTCTACTTTTTCCTTTGTATATTCTTTAGAACTTATATAAGGTTCCCCAACAGGATTTTCTTCAACTAATTCCTCTTCTTTTGGTTCCTTTATTAATGGTTCTTCAAGGAAATTCCATTCTTCCTCTTCTTCTCCTTCCTCACTAGGGTACTTATAATTATTGTCCAATGAGCTATTCACATATTGAAGAAAGGAAGATAAAACCTTCAGTTGTAGATGTAGTTCCTTCTACCACTTCTTTTGTAGATGAAGTTGGTGATTCTCTAGGTTGAATTTCCAATCTTTTTACCTCAAGAAGTCTCAATTCTACCTGCAAAAAATGGAATGCTTGTGGTGGAAGATGGTGTGGAACTATGTGTTATAAAAAGGGTGGTTGGTGATGTTGGAATTGAACTAAACCCTCTAACTAATCTACCCATAAAATCTCATTCTCTATACATGCATCCTAAATGTTTGAATATGAGTTTTAACTATGCATATAAGAATTAATGCAACTACCATGAGATGCAGTTGCAACAAATTTAGTTAGGAAGAACCCAAAAATCGTGAAGCACAAGTTCTTACCTCTTGTATTACCACTCCTCCTAAATAGAGTTGTGTAATTATAAATATATTCTAGATTGAAAGTGAATACCTATGTATGTAGCCCCGACAATGACACCAAAAATGTTGGGTAATTTAATTGTTGGTTAAATTTATTGCATTAGATTATCAATCTAGGTTCATATTCTTGTGAAGCATAATTGCATTATATATGCTAGGTAGTTAACTTCCAATTAAATAGGAAAATATCCTATGGAAATGGTTGCAAGATGAAAAGGAAGAATATTCATGGAAAGATATAAAAGAGCACACACACATGTTCTTTCTCAAAGACTACATCTGATAATGAATTAAATGTAGAACATGAAAAGTAAAGGCATTCATAACAATAATATTCTAATTTTATTCTATGAAAGATTTGAAATTATATTCTATTGAACATAAAAGAAAAATCTCATTTATTGGACTTGAAATTGGATCTATTTTATCGAGCTTTAGAAATAAATTTGATCTATTGAAATTGAAAACAAATCTAACCTATTGGACTTGAAAAAAAGTTTAATCTATGAATCTCACAATCAATTATAATCTACAGACATTGAAATTAAATATAATCTATAAGAAATCCAATTAATCTAGAAAGAAATAACCAGAAAAGAAATGAAACTTTACTCTAAAGCGAGAAGTAAATAGCTGAAATTAAAGTGCATAAAGCGTATTTAGATAACTGATGTGTACATACTAAATTGGAAGCAATCAAAGCTGTCAACTATCTGTATATATGAGACTAAGAAATTTAAAGAGTAATGCAATAAATGTTTTTTGTTATTTTTTATTTTTCTCAAGCGCTTGACCTGTGGAAGATAAAGAAAAAAAATGATTATGAAGCAAGATAATATTTGAATTAAGAAAACAATGCATTAAATATGAGTGAGACATAGTGTTAATCTTCATGAAAACAAAGCATAAAGAAATTGAATGAGAGACAATTATACTATTGATATCGCATTTCTAAATGGGGGCCTCCTGAGATGCACGAGGTAGTGGAAACCTCAGATCATGAAATTAAAATCACCAACAAATGTTACAGGAACACCATAATAGAGATTTATATATTAAGTATGTAAAATAAAGATTCCAAATTCACTAATTATGTATATAAAAATCAAATTATGAACTACCTTTCACTTCAAGATGAAGCCTTTATATAGAGTTTCAAAATAAACAACTTTGAGAGTTTATTTCCTAATAACTAGAATTTGACTTGAAATCTTAGTTTTTTAATTAGAATATGAATTTTTCTTCTCATGATTCACTATTGGAGGAGTGAATCATGAGAAGACACGTCACTAGCTTCAATTTTATCTTTGAATATTTCTTGCTTGATGATAGTCTTTGCTCACTTAATTATATAACTAGTTCACTTGATGTTTTCTATGTTACAGTCGTGTCATAGCTACTTTCACCATAGGTTTGAATTAAGAGATGTGTTGAACCTATGAACTACCACATGTGCCTAATAGGCGGATCTCAATCATGGAAACATTTGGAAGCTTCCCATATACTTCATATAATTTTTAACACATACGAACCTATATAATCTTCGATTCAGCTGCATAATATGCAAAATTCGATAACTTACGTTTAATCAAACCAATTTTATAATGAAAAATGTATAGATTTGAGATGATTATGGAAATTCACCTTATTAATGTATTTTCAAGACCCACAACTCTTAACTCATGGAAGAGGTGTGATGGAATGGAAATAAGTGACAAAATATGAGAAAATGAAAGATGAAACTATCAAAAGAACGAAATTTTGGAGGATCAACAAGGGATTTAGAGCATTCTTAGCATACATGAGTTTAATTTATAACTAATGGTTATTGGCTTGTCTCCAAGGACATTTCATTTTTGAGAGTGGAAGAATGGTAATCAATAATATCATTAGGTACTTACATTAGTATGACCATGCTAAGACAATTCTTAGTGGAGAAATTTGATTAGCTTGGATTGGTATGAAGAACTCAAAGGATGAGCTTATTATGATTATGGTGTAATTTAGTCAATAAGATTGAAAGAAGGATATTTATACAAAAAAATGGTTAGAGGAAAATACATTCAAGGATCCAATGCATAGATTAATAGAATAGATCAAAATTTAAGTATCTTAACTCATATGAATCGTCAATTAATAGTTATGTATGGAGAAAGGGAAAATGAGGAACTTACACATTTCTAATGGTGGTCTTATAGCCATGTCCAAATTGGAAGGAGGAGATTATTTCCAAAAAAAAAGTTATAGAAGGACACTTAAAGTGAGTGAGTAGAGACTTCAAAAATGAGTATAACATATCAACAATAATTAATAGTTTATCCTAGAATAGGATGGAAGAGTCTAGATTTGGGGAAGAATCATGATTAAATAGCTTAGCACTCTTGAGGTATTTGTGAATGAATAATCTTGGAGAAATTCTTGAGGAATCCTAGATTGATGTTTAAGGACATGAATGTGTTACAATGAAATAAATGGTATTCGGTGTTTTTGCATGTTAATGAAATTCATTTTTATGATGAATCATGATAAGAGTGTATGAAGTTTAGTATTGCTATAGAATTGAGATGATTCTCATATTCATGATGTTATGGCATGATCTTATATTGATATGTGGTTCCAAATATTATGTGATGTCATAATATATATTTGATACAAATATGTTGATGTTATAACTTATGATAATGTGAAGCATGTGGTTATTGTATGAAGATTGTATGACATGCATGAGCGTGCAATTTTTACTAATTAGAATAACAATGATATTAAGTTTTCACAATGGCATGCAAGAGTTGGCATGTGGATTATTTTCTATGATGTTATGGTTATAACTAATGCATGGGTTGCATGTTGATATGTGGTGACTGGCAGTAATTCAAAAATGGACTGAAAGGGTCATTTTATTTGATGATCTCGTGGGAATACATACCTACAATAAAGAATATGTAAACCATATAAGCTAGGGAAAAAATAAATCAACACTACATATGACAGTGTTCTTTTTTCTGGAGAAACTCTCGATGGATAAGTCTTTAGGAGAAATGGGACCATCGTGGGAGGTCGAGTGCCTGATATTGAATTGGGATACCAAAATCCAAAGGGGGTGTGAGGACTTCGATGATTGGGATTGTGCACCATAGTGAGTTATGGAGGGAGATGGGCCAGCCTTGTGATATGTTTGAAGTCATTGAGAACTAGGACCAGATTGTTTCCTTAGGGAAGATGAGGTCTAAGCACTAGGACGAGACTTGGGCTATGGTATAGATTGGGGAGGCTATATGCCTTGTTCCAAAAGTTGGAGAAGAGGCTTGAGATTCCTCATGATTTCCTTGTTCTTGTGATTTAACTTTTGATGCTTGCAAGTATACTAGTTAAGCAAAAGGTGTTGGGAATATAAGGGGTAATAAACAAATAAATAAAACAGCAAATGAATAAACTCAACTTCGATATTAAGTTCCATAAAGAGGGGGTGTATGTAATGCTTCATACTATTATATAATAATAATAAAATAACAAATAACAGAAAAATATATAATAATAATAATAAATTAAATAACAAATAATGAAGAAAATATAATAACAAATGAAATAGCAAATAACGAAGAAAAGATAATAATAAATAAAATAAAAATAACAAAGAAAAGATGATAATAAATAAGGAAGTATAAAATAAAAATAAGTAAAAGTTGGCATGATGACACATGGATTGTTCACATGTGGATCCCTTTCCAATCCCCTTACCATTTTTAGAACAGTTAGTTCTATTTAATGGTGAAAAAGGGGGATGAGAGGTATTCATTCATTCGTTGATTCTTTTAGGAAGATAATTTCGCAAACAAAGGACACTAATAGTAATAAGATGATTGAGGGATCGGAGGTGACAACTACAATAAATATTGGTTGCATCTAATCTAAGGTTGGGCGGAGAGTCATCCCCAACACTTTGTTGTGGTCTATGGGATCTGGATAGCGTGACAACTTCAAAATCACTAGTAAGCCTATTGTCGCTCCACAGGTATGTTATTTCAAATCATTTGAAAATCCTATAGTAGTCAACTGAGTAGATATGTTGATTGATAATAACATGGTTGATGTATTTAATTTTTTATATTTTAATTATAGGTCAGTACAAACTCCATCACCTTACACTAAGACCGTTTTCATGATCGTATATGGGTTATAACTAATGCATGGGTTGCATCTTGATATGTGTTGATTGACAATAATTTCACAAATGGACTGAAAGGGTCGTTTTATTTGATGACCTCATGGGAGCACATACCTACAAGGGAGAACATGTAAACCATATGCGTTAGGGACAAAATAAATCAACACTACATATGCTAGTGTTCTTTTATCTAGAGAAACTCTTGATGGATAAGTATTTAGGAGAAATGGGGCCATCTTGGGAGGTCGAGTGCCTGATATTGAATTGGGATATCGAAGTCCAAATGGGGCGTCAGGACTTTAATGACCGTGGTTGTGCACCTTAGTGATTTATGGAGGGAGATGGGCCAGCCTTGTGAGATTCTTAGAGTCATTGAGTATTAGGACCAGATTTTTTCCTTAGGGAAGATGAGGTCTAAGCACTAGGACGAGACTTTGGGCTATGGTATAGACTAGGGAGGCTATATGCCTAGTTCCAAAATTTTGGGAAGAGGCTTGAGATTCCTCAGGCTTTCCTTATTCTTGTGATATAACTTTTGATGCTTGCAAGTATACTAGTTCAGCAAAGGGTGTTGGGAATATATGGGGTAATAAACAAATAAATAAAATAGAAAATGAATAAACTCAACTTCGAGATGAAGTTCCATAAATAGGGGGCGTATGTAATGCTTCATACTATTAAATAATAATAATAAAATAACAATAATGAAGAAAAATATAATAATAATAAATAAAATAACAAATAATGAAGAAAATATAATAATAAATAAAACAACAAATAACGAAGAAAAAATAATAATAAATAAAATAAAAAATAACGAAGAAAAGATGATAATAAAGAAATAAATATAAAATAAAAAGAAGTAAAAGTTGGCATAACGACACATGGATTGTTCACATGTGGATCGCTTTCCAATCCCCTTACCATTTTTAGAATAGTTAGTTCTATTTAATGGCGAAAAAGGGGGATGAGAGGTATTCATTCATTCGTTGATTCTTTGAGGAAGAGAATTTCGCGAGACAAAGGAAACTAATAGTAATAAGCTAATTGAGGGCTCATAGGTGACAACTACAAGAAATATTGATTGCATCTCGTCAAAGGTTGGGCATAGAGTCATCCCCAACACTTTGTTGTGGTCTATGGGATCTGGATAGCGTGACAACTTCAAAATCACTAGTAAGCCTATAGTCGCTCCACAGGTATGTTGTTATTTCAAATAATTTGAAAATACAATGGTACTAAATTGAATAGATATGTCGATGGATAATAACATGGTTGATGTATTTAATTTTTTATATTTTAATTCTAGGTCATTACAAACTCCATCACCTTACACTAATACCATTTTCATGGTTATATATGGGTTTATACTTATTATTTTCCAAAGCATTTATTTTAGTATTTTGAGTGAATTTATGGTTAAATATTATAAAAATAAGATGTATTCATTTATATATAAAGTTAAATGAGTTTTATTATGTTTGTAGGAATATTTGAAGATTCCAACAAAATCATAATTGGCCTCTGACTCTCAAATTCTAATTTCTTCCTAAAATTCTTGAAGATTTGACGAAGATTTGAAATCATTAGTCAAGCACATTTCATGGAGAAGAATCATGGAAGATTTCATAAGTGCCTCCTATCAAATATTTTAGAGATTTGTGAGAGGATATGAAGAGATGTTACATGCTAGATTTTAACACATGGTTGTAACCACGTGAGATATTTGTAGATCTATAAGAGATTTGTGGATCCACATTTATTAATTAGTTATCTTTGTTTTTGTATAAATAGGATTGTCTTCTACATTCAAAGGGGCATTAAGTTTTGAGTGCTAAAGTTTGGAAATGCATATGCTTGATGTTATGAATATTGCTGAAGTTCATGCATTATTCAGTTAATACAATCCTTTGATATGGTTAATCCATCATGGTGAGATTTGGTGTTTGATCAATAGTTTCTTGAGTTTTCCATCTCTCGTGCGCCTTAGAAGGGACCCTTGATGAGTATGAGTGTAGTTTAATTTTATTTATGTTTCAATTCTGCAAAATACATTAGTTTATTTTATGCTCATTTTTTGCAAGGTTTATTTCAAGTATTTTGATTATATGCTTTATTTTATGCACATTGCCTTTCGATGCTCTTTGAAAACAACAAGAACATTTATTTAGTTTCTTCTTAATTTAACTATTTTTCCTCTTCATTTAATAGTCTCAAATTTATAGATAGTGTGCAAACATGAATGAATCTAAAACTCCGAACATGCACACCAATAATCTCAATTTGGTATGAATTTATAGTTAGATGTGATTTTTATTCAATAAGATTTTTATTATTTTCATAGAATAAGTTGTCTATATTTTTTCTTAGCTTAGAATTCATTTTCTTCTTTAGAAACATAATTTCAATGCTTTCTAGAAAAGTTTTCATTTAAGCTTTCATAGAATAGACTTTATAGCCTTCATAGAATAGATATATCCTCATGTTCATTACAATAGAGTTTAAAGAGTTTTCATAGAATAAAATTATCTTCATGTTCATAAGAATATAGATTTAGAATAAGAGTATAGATTTAGGAACTCTAAAAGCTTTCATAAAAATAACATAAGTCTAGCATAAGAAATCAATTACTTTCATAGTATTAAAATCTAGTTGTTCTTTAAAGCATATAACGGGTTTCACAGAATAGAATAGAATTTATCCTTCATAGACTAAAGTTGTATTTTCATTTCAAATAGATTAAAATCTCATTTCTTTCTAGCTTAGAATTTATTGGTTTCCATAAATCAAATATTAGTGTCTTTCTACCAAGTTTATATCTTGCATTCATAGAATAACAAAGTGTGTGTTTTCATTTTATATATCATTTCATGATTAGGATTTTAGTTCAGTCTCACAATTTCTTTCAATAGATTAGATTTTCTTTCAAAATTGAAAGTTAATTTTCTAGAATATAATGTTCAAGTGTGTTTTGCAAGCATGTGAACCTGGATTGACATTTAATGCAAGTAATTTAAGAGTCGATTAAATTACCCTACATTTTGGCGTTCTTGTTGGGGAAGTTTACATAGGTGTTAGTTTTAAAGCTATAATGTATTTTAATTTATAAAACTCTAGGTAGGAGGAATGATAATATGATAGGTGAGAATCTGCACATCATGATTGTGGGGTTCTTCTGAACCAGAATTGTTGAATTGCATCTAATTTTTAGCTATAAAGGTAAAGCATGATAAATAGGATGCATGAATTTCAATCAATTTTGGGTACTGTAAGAACCCCCCAGTTAGTAATACATGTGCTAGACAGTGATTATCAACGAACAAGAAGAATTCAAGCAATGTTCAAGAATTATTAAGTAAAGAAGAATGCTACTTCAAGAAATCTCTGAAATTGTAACAACAAGTGGACATTCTCCACATCTCAAACGCAACAAATCTTGACAACAATCAGGAAAATTCCTACACTCCAAGAAGTAATAGAAGAGAAAACATTCCATGAGAAACATTTAGAAGGAGAATATTCAAAGGGGAATAAAGAATCATGGACCATATTTGATGGAGAATAGCCATTAGAACATGAGATCGAGGAATTTCTACTATGCTTATCATTAAATCCTTTATGCATCTAAGAGATCGACGATCCCATAGTAGAATATTTGAAATGAATGTTAAAATAAGACATACAAAATTATCCAGATGAGAAAGTGAATCAAGGGAATCATAGCTATATTGAACTTTGGTTCCATACAATCATTAAGCTAGAGAACCACTCTATTCTTCAATAGTTCTTGACATCATCTCAATCAAATGAGTTGGTCTCTCATATTTAAGTATATATAAAATCATATCTGTCAAACCTAGATATGATTTTATTTATAATCTTGTTATGCACATGGATTCATTGGAAGTGTTCCTATACTTGACAAAAGCTTTTCTTTTTCAAAGTATAGTAGGATAGAATAAATAAATAAAACCAATCCTGGTGATGTTTTTGAGTTTTATTTTGAAGTTTGATTTCATTTATTTATTGTAAATTTTCATTTGATGGTGTAGTAAGAGCCACCTCATTCACTAACCATTGGTAGGAACATCTACAAGGGAAGGGACATTTGTGAAAAAGGAGAACAAGTAGAGTTTTCAGAGCTACAAATTTGAGGTCTGAGACAAATTCTTCTTATTATGTTTTCCAAATTTTAGATTTTGAATGTATAAAGGATTGCGATATTACTGAGTATGTTCTCTTCCCGTGACTTGTTGTGACCTGGAAGATTAAAAAGGAAAATTGGATATAAGTTAGCTTTGAAGTATTTACTATGGTCTAAAATCTTTGCAATTGTTAGATCTAAAAATCCACTAGGAGATTTAAATTTACTATTCATTCTAAAAAAATTCTTAAATTTTGATCTCTAACTCAAAATTAGATTTGTCTCAAAATTTCTACATGAAACAATTATTTAATCTACATGAAACAATCATTGTTGGCAGAGGTTAAAGAAAAGGAAATAGACTATCGCTCTAATTTTGATTTGAAATAGGATAAAGGAAAGTGGATCATTGATGTAGAACTTGGTGCTACCATTGTAATTATGAATATCCAACCGGAAGAGTCAGAGGAACTCGAGGAGGAAGAGTGCATCTTTCAATCACAGATGTGTGTGAAGGGGACCACACTACATTTCAATGTTAATAATGATACCCATAAAAATCAAATCTAAACCAAGGTCATCAAGAGATCGAGGCTAAATAGTTACACACACGACCATACATTATTGGTTGGTTAAGATAGGGACAAGATATCCACATCAGCCAATAATTCCACTTATCTGATGGCATTAATTCCTTCAAGGATCAAGTGCCATGTGATGTTTCCCCACTTGAAACTTGCAATGTTCTTTTAGTACAACCTCATATATGGAAAAATTATGTTGTTTATGAGTCTCGACCCCATAGTATCATTGTTACCTTAGGAGATTAGTTCTATAGGATACCAAAAATATACTAGAAATTCAATAATCTTAGCAAAATAATTCCAAAAAGTAGTATTTCATACTTCCAAGTTTGTCCTCTTCATTTTGGCTATAAGGGTAATGAAAGGTCACCACGATCACCACATATTTAGCACATGATAACATTTATAGAAGATAAGTAGGGGGACAAGCTTTTAGAAGGGTCTAGAGACATATTCACCTCACCTACAAGGGTCCCTCTACTCTTCCAAGCCAAACACCCCCATACATGGGATGATATTTTTTCATATGCTCAGCATGGTTATAACAAATTTATCCACTACTCTATTGACCATAGCTCTTTTTAGATATTTTAAAGGTTCCAACTAACATCCCCTCATGTATGTCATTATTTCGACTGCATCTTCACTAAGAGAGTCCTCTGATGCTTTAGATGAAGCAGATCGAGCATCCAAAATAGTTCAATGGATCCAAAACCTCCAACAATAGGTTCATGATGTCCTACAAAAGTCAAATTCCAAGTAAAAACAACAACATGAACATTATCAGGTTCCACAAAGTTTTAGGCAATAGTGGATTGAATCATGGACACCAAGACAAAAGATATATGCTAGCTATACATACAACTCTACGAGGTTGTCAGATTAGTTTATATTCTTCGTCAAGGCAAGTGACTCACTTGGAGCCATATTCAACAAAATTTTATCAACCTGATGAGGGGACTTGACACAACGGAGACCATTGCTTTTTAAAGGGAAGGATTGATCCAAGTGGAAATTGGTGGCTATCCACCTTATCCATCAAATCAACTTGATTAATCTTTGATTTTTACTAGATTTCACAACTATGATATTCCTCACCTAACATGTAACACTTGTACTATGATTTGAGTGGACATTAGTGGTTATCCACCTTTTCCATTGAATCAATAGGGTTAAGCCTAGAATTTTTCCATTCATGGGTTGCAAGTCCATGGTTTTGACAAACTGTTAGGTCCCTATAATATTAGTGTAGCCCCTTATTATTATTGTTGTGCTCATGTAGCCCTCATATTGTTATTATTGTTCCCCATAGAAGCCCACTATTGTTATTGTTGTACCCTTACATTATTATTGTTATGCAGGCTCTAATTATATTGTGACCCCTTAGACTCTGATATATGGAAAGGAGGTCTTGTCATTTATATCATCCAATAATTGTTCATTTATCTGAAGTAAAGGAGTTTTTGTAGAATTTTGTATAATTTCCTACAAATCAACTAGCTTTGATACCATGTAGAACTTTTTCTACAAATCAGCTAGCTTTGATACCATGTAGAAATTTCCCACCTGTAGATCAACCTGGTAATGCAATTTACTAAAGCAAAACACTTGATCTACTTCTACAAACAATTTAACGGAATCTTAATCGAATTCATAAGCAACATCAAGTAGAAACATGCATAACTGATCAAGAGAAACCAATCACACATAACACAGAATATATCACTAGGGAAAGCACCAGCATAAAACCCCAACACTGTATTATCAATCAAGTGGAAATCCTCTTCAACATACAAAAAGAATTAGCTCAATAGATCCTGCTCTCTCTGTACTCTGATGATCTTCAATCAGAAGATGAAAATCATGGACTACCTAGGCCTCAATATATAGGCCACAAGTCATCCAATCTCTTATAATAGATCTTTCTCCATGCAAGGAATACTTACTAGAAATATCCAAGCATCTGATAGTACACTCTCCCACATCTAATCTCAATTGGGCCTTTGACAAAACTTACATGCAACAGTTATCCATGAGTGAATCCTTAGTTATCTAAAATAATAGTTGTCACATGCATGCAAGCATTAACAAATTATATTTTATTATTTTAACAACTTGTTAAAATAATCTAACTGGACTTGACTAGTTAGAACTAAGTCAACTGATTTTCTCATTATAGAACTCATACTTATTCCCTCAACCAGTGGAGGAAATTAAGGATAAATTCCTCAATCAATGGAACAACTCATGTGCATGCTCACAAAGACTTCAAATTTGAATTTCCTTAACTAATTAACTCAACTTAATTAATTAATTAATATTTCCAACTGCTATTAAGACCAAAATCAGTTTTACTTCCTATAGATAGACTAGGGACTACTATAAATAGGAAGGGACCCAGAAATTCTATTTCTAGAACTTTCTATTTTTAGCAGTTTCACCTCTCACCCAAGGTGGCCAATGACCTCACTGGCCAAACTTCTATTTTTAGACATGCTATTTTTAGGAGTCCTATTTTTAGCACATTTTAAATTTAACATTTCTTGTTGCACATTTTTCAACACTCCCTCTCAATAAGAAAGGCTTCCTCTCGAACTCGGTCCTATAACTCTGGAATGTTCTGCATGCAACACATCTACCCGGTCGACTTGCTCCAACGGCACTTGGAACAAAAACACTCCCAAATGACCACTTTATTGGGCTAGGAACATACTTTGATGTTGAAGCTCTACTTGCTGCTGACAAGTTCTCCCTCTCTGATTTCTACGCTACTGCAACATCTCCATGCATCTCGCACCATTGCACACCTCTTTGTGCCACCTAGCACTGTGCAAAACACTTGTGCCTCTTACATTGTTGCAGCCTACTAGCTATGCGTTGTCCTGGGATTCCTTGCACTATCACTCTCTCTGTTTCTCCATCCGCATTTGTCTCTACCCAATCAGTCAATTCCTACTACTCCACATCAGGGCTCCTGTAGCAAGGTCTCATCTAAGAGGTTGGGTACCTCAAGGATCCTACCACTCCTCCTTGGGAAGATCACTCTATATTGCCCCACATCCTACCTAGAGGTATGGCTACATGTGATCCCTCAGCCCACCTGGCTCGAAGTTTCCCCTATTGGAGGTCTCTGCATGCGTAGATGTCTCTACTCAATCTCCATTCAGTTTCCCCTGTTGTGGCTGCTCCACAACCTTCTGAAGCTGCTGCACCAATCGTGGCTCCTCCACAATTGTCTGAGACTTCTTCTAGCTCTCCATGTTGAGAGGTAATTTACTGTCCCTCTCAACCACCAAGTATCTAACCTTTGCCTTGCTCCTCAAGGCTTTGCATGCATCTTGTACCTCAAGTGCATACAGGTTCTTGGCTAGCACACCAATCTATTTCCACTTTCCTGCCGTCACAAAATTTTCTAGAAAATGAGCTGATTTTAAATCAACAATATCTCCCTCATCCGAACTCCAATTCAACCATTTTTTTATTTTTTTTTGGACATTTTTCCACAAGGATCCAAATCTGCTATTTATTTCTGAAAATTTTGTACAAAAAATTTCAGATCTTCTCTGCAAACTCTCGGCCCAAAACTCAAAATTTTGAAATCTCTTCTCAGTATATTGTTCTTGCTTGATCACCTGTGCTTTGATACCATGTAGAATTTTGTATAATTTTTCCTACAAATTAGCTAGCTTTGATACCATGTAGAACTTTTTCTACAAATCATCTAGCTCTGATACCATGTAGAAATTTCCCACATGTAGATCAACCTGGTAATGAAATGTACTAAATAAAAACACTTGATCTACTTCTACAAACAATTTAGCAGAAGCTTAATAGAATTCATGAGCAACATCAAGTAGAAACATGAATAACTGATCAAGAGAAATCAATCACACATAACACAGAATATATCACTGGGGAAAGCACTAGCATAAAACTTCAACATTGTATTATCAATCAAGTGGAAATCCTCTTCAACATACAAAAAGAATCATCTCAATAGTTATCCTGCTCTCTCTATACTCTGATGATCTTCAATCAGAAGATGAAAATCATGAACTACCTAGGCCTTAATATATAGGCCACAAGTCCTCCAATCTCCTATAATAGATCCTTCTCCATGCAAGGAATAATTACTAGAAATATCCAAGCATCTGATAGTACATTGTCCCACATCTGATCTCAACTAGGTCTCTGATAGAACTAACATGCAATAGTTATCCATGATTGAATCCTCAGTTATCTAAAATAATAGTTGTCACATGCATGCAAGCATTAACAAACTATATTTTATTATTTTAACAACTTGTTAAAATAATCTAACTAGACTTGACTAGTTAGAACTAAGTCAATTGATTCTCTCATTATAGAACTCATACTTATTCCCTCAATCAGTGGAGGAAATTAAGGATAAATTCTACAATCAGTGGGACAACTCGTGTGCATTCTCACAAAGACTTCAAATTCAAATTTCCTTAACTAATTAACTCAACTGAATTAATTAATTAATATTTCCAACTGCTGTTGAGATCAAAATTAATTTTACTTCCTATAGATAGACTAGGGATTGCCATAAATAGGAAGGGACCCATAAATGCTATTTTTAGAACTTTCTATTTTTAGCGGTTTCACTTCTCACCCAAGGTGGCCAATGACCTCACTGGCCAAACTGCAATTTTTAGACTTGCTACTTTTAGGAGTCCTATTTTTATCACATTCTAAATTTAACATTTCTTGTTGCACATTTTTTAACAGTTTTCTCCCTCAAAGAGGCTATTTCTCAAGTTGTTGATCTATCTTTTCTTCTAATTTGTGAGTTGGTTGCATAACATTTGGTATCAGAGTTTGGATTCTAGGGTTTCGTTATTGTGAACAAGTCATCTTGCAATTTTCGCTATAACCTTTTCTCTGCAAATTTTCAGAAGCTGAAATTGTGACCATGTGGAGCCAAAATCCTGATGAGCTACTTGTAAAAATTTCATAGCTTGGTTTGTTATAGTTTTGGAGATATGGTCAGAAGAAGTTAGGGTTTTTTCATGCTCCATAATTCAGTCTCAAATAAGTGACTTTGGGAAAATTGTCATAACTTCCTCTACGAGCATCAAATTTCAATTTAGTAAAAGGTGACTTAAATTGCATGGACTGTAGTTTTTCATGTATCATTTTCAAGCCCGAAGGTTGAAACAGTGACACATAGAATTCCTTACAACTTCGCTCTACTACACTAATCCATAATCAAGTCATCGTGGGAGATTGGGCATAATATTATCTTTAAAAATCCAATTTTGATCTTACTTGTGGTGTTGGAAACAAGAATCAAAGGGATACCACATGAAAATATTTCACACCATGGAGATCTAAAATTACAAAGATACAACAGTTTCAATATAGAGCTCCTAAAAATCAAGAAAAAAGTGTGTATTTGTTTTTTAATTTTGCATAGCGTTTGTTTGAAAAATCAGTTTGAAGTGATTCAAAGGGAATAGTGAAGCATAGATATCATTGTTTTATTAAAAAATTACTCAAAACAAAAAAAATGGACGCACCTAATAAGCAACTTGTAATCTCTTCTATGACGCATGAATAAGAGGAAGAATTGCAACATGATATATCAAAATTACGAGACCAAGTGCAACAAATTTCACTCTAACAAAGAGTAACCAAAAATGAATTGGAAGCTAATATTGAAAATTTGAAGGATGGATTAAAAGAAGACATGGAAGCTAAGATGGATGGTTTGAAGAATGGTTTAAAAGAAAACATGGAGGGTTTGAAGGAATATTTGACAAAGTTGCTACAAGAAATGATTCTTAATGGTGAAAAGGTATTCCATGAAACTCATGATGAGAACAAAGGGAATGTTAATCGTGATTTTACAGAATCTAAATTTGGATTGAAGACCAACCACATTCTAAATATAGATATGAGGAATTTTGATGGCAAAGATATGATAACATGGATACTACAAATGGAGCAATTGTCTACCTGATGTACCACACACACAAAAGGTACGCATTGCATCTTTATATGTAGAAAAAAATATGTTTATGTGGTATAAATGGTTTTTTTTCTTATAAATCAATTTTCACTTGGACAATTTTTGTAGAAGAATTGGTATCACATTATGAGTATACAAAGAGAAATACCTTATTTAGCTAACTGATAAATCTCAAACAAAAGGGTTCAATGGCGGAGCACATTGATGACTTACAAAGATTGAATATCAAGGTAAATGATATTCCAAAGGAGCATAGGATTAACGTCTTCATAGGGGAAGACCTTTGGGAACCTAATTCATTGTAGAAGGCATTCAAGGTGGAAAAAAAATTGAAAGCAAAATTATGGCAGCAAAGAAGTCTGCCACTCACAACTATAAATATGGAAGTTTTGTTGTTCCTAGCATCCCACAACCTATAAGTTTAACTCCACAAACACTAGAGGAGAAAGAGAAAAAGGGATTTTTTACAGTTATGATAGAAAATACACTAAGGGTCAAAAGTGTACCAAGAATAAATTATTTTACATAGATTATGAAGAGGAGGAAGAAAAGGAACTAGAGACATCAAAAGAAGAGGATGTACACTAGGAACCAACCCGGAGAAATAAGAAATGAATCCAACCATATCTTGTAATGCATTCATAGGAATTACCACTCCTCATACTCTCAAGATAGAAGGATTTATCAAGAAGAAAAAGGTGATTGTGTTGATTGATTTTGGTATTACCCACATTTTTATTCATTGTAAGATAGCCAAGGAATTGAATTGTTTTCTATATCTAGCACCAGAGTGTCAAGTGATGGTGGCAAATGGAGGAACTATAAATTTCTCAGGGAAGTTTCATAACATCAAATTAACAATGGGGGAATATGTATTAAATAGTCCAATGATTTCCATTCTAATGGGTGGTGTTGATATTGTATTAGGAGTCCAATAGTTACAATCTTTGGGGATGATAGCTTTAAATTTTCAAGATATTTTCTTGAAATTTTCATGGGAAGGAAAGGAAATTTAATTAAGGGGCATCACAGGAAACTAGGAAAGATAATCATATCTAATGGCATGAAAAATATTTTGAAGAAAGAACAGTGTGGCATAATTGTGCAATTATGCTCACTCGATGTTCAGACATCAAAATCATTTATTTCTCCAGATCTCAAAGACCCTTCGACAATCATCCAAAGTATTTGAGACTCCCAAAAGTCTCTCGCATATTCGTGATCATGATCGTGCTATTCACTTGATTCTAGGAATCGTTCCTCCAAACATTAGACCTGACAGATATCTTTATGCCCAAAAGAGTGAACTCACACGTATGGTTGTAGAAATGCTAGAGGTTGGTATAATTCAACCTAGCCAAAGTTATTTCTCTGCTCTAGTAGTATTGGTACCCAAGAAGGATGGATGATGGCGTATGTGTCTAGATTATACGGAGCTCAACAAGATCACTATTAAATATAAGTTTCCCATTCCTATCACTGATGAATTGTTGGATAAATTACACTGAGAAATTTACTTCATAAGCTTGATCTTCATTCAGGATATCATCAAATTAGAATGAATATTGAAGATATTCTTAAAACAATATTCAGAACTCATGAAGATCATTATGAATTTCTTTCATGCCTTTTGGCTTTACTAATGCACCTTCCACATTTTAAGATTTGATGAGTTCCATTTTCAAACCCTTCCTTAGAAAATTTCTGTTAGTATTTTTTGATGATATACTAATCTATAGTAAGCCTTGGAAGGATCATGTTCAACATGTTGACAGGGTGCTCAAACTATTGGAGGAGAAACAATTGTATGCAAAAACCTCCAAATGTTTCTTTAGGGTACATGAGGTGGAATATTTGGGTCATGATGTATCTCGTGAGGGCGTTAAGGTAGATCCTAAAAAAAATAAAGCCATCAAGGAATGGAAAAATCCCACAACCCTAAAGCATATTCGAGGATTTCTCGGGTTGACGTGGTATTATCGCAAGTTTGCTAAGAATTATGGGAAAATAACAGCACCTCTAACAACATTACTGAAGAAAGATGCATTTTTTTGGACTCCAAAAGCAACCAAGTCCTTTGAACATCATAAAGAGGCAATGTGCCAAGCTACTCCAGACTTCACAAAAGCCTTTATCGTGGAATGTTATGCCTCAAGAAATGGAATTGGTGTTGTTTTAATGCAAGAAGGAAGACCCATTGCTTTTGAAATTCATCCAATCAAGGGAAAATATTTACACAAACCTATTTACGAGAAGGAAATGTTGGCAATACTACATGCCCTGAAGTGATGGTGCCCTTACCAAATGGGAAGACACTTCAAGGTAAAAACGGATCATGATAGTCTTAAATACTTTTTGGAACAAAGATTATTTTCAGAAGAGTAGACAAAATGAGTCACTAATATGAAGGGTTATGACTTTGATATCATCTACAAAAAGGGGAAGGAAAATGTTGTTGCAGATGCATTGTCAATAAGGGATGAGGATGTGGAATCATTTCTCTATGCCATTTCGATTATCCAACTTGACCGGTTAAATGAATCAAGGGAGAAATGGAAGAATGATGAGGAGGTGTGGACACTAATTCCAACGTTGCAACAAGATCCCAATGCATCATATACATTTTTTTTGAAAAATGACTCATTATGGTACATAGATCACAATTTTGTCAAGAATTATGGGAAAATAAAAGCACCTCTAACAACATTAAAGAAGAAATATGCATTTTTTTGGACTCCAAAAGCAACTAAGTCCTTTGAACATCATAAAGAGGCAATGTGCCAAGCTCTAGTTTTAGCTACTCCAAACTTCATAAAAACCTTTACGGTGGAATGGGATGCCTCAAGAAATGGAATTGGTGTTGTTTTAATGCAAGAAGGAAGACCCATTTCTTTTGAAAGTCATCCAATCAAAGAAAAATATTTACACAAACCTATTTATGAGAAGGAAATGTTGGAAATACTACATGCCTTGAAGTGATGGTGCCCTTACCTAATGGGAAGACACTTCAAGATAAAAATAGATCATGATAGTCTTAAATAATTGTTGGAACAAATATTATTTTCAGAAGAGTAGCAAAAATGGGTCACTGAGATGTTGGGTTATGACTTTGAAATCATCTACAAAAATGGGAAGCAAAAAGTTGTTGTATATGCACTCTCATGAAGGGATGAGGATGTGGAATCCTTGCTCTATGCCATTTCGATTATCCAAACTAACTAGATAATTGAAGCAAGGTAGCAATGGAAGAATGATGAAGAGGTGTGGACACTCATTCAAAAGTTGCAACAAGATCCCAATACGTTAGATACATTTGTTTGGAAAAATGACTCATTATGGTACATAAATCGCAAGTTTGTTAAGAATTATGGGAAAATAGCAACATCTCTAACAACATTACTGAAGAAAGATGCAATTTTTTGGACTCTGGAATCAACAAAGTCCTTTGGACATCATAAAGAAGTAATGTGATAATCTCCAATTTTAGCTACTCCAGACTTCACAAAAACATTTATGGTGGAATGTGATGCCTCAAAAATTGGAATTGGTGTTTTTTAATGCAAGAAGAAAGACCCATTGCTTTTTAAAGTCGTCCAATCAAGGGAAAATATTTACACAAACCTATTTATGAGAAGGAAATGTTGGAGAAACTACATGCCCTAAAGTGATGGCGCCTTTACCTAAGGGGAATACATTTCAAGGTAAAAATGGATTATGATAGTCTTAAATACTTTTTAGAACAAAGATTATTTTCAAAAGAGTAGAAAAAATGGGTCACTAAGATGTTGGGTTATGAATTTGAAATCATATACAAAAAACAGAAGAAAAATGTTGTTGCAGTTGCACTCCAAGAAGGGATGAGGATGTGAAAGCATTGCTCTATTCCATTTCGATTATCTAACTTGACTAGATAACTAAAGTAGGGAAGGAATGGAAGAATGATGAAGAGGTTTGGACACACATTCAAAAGTTTCAATAAGATCCCAATATATCAGATACATTTTTTTGGGAAAATGACTCATTATGGTACATAGATTGCTTATATCTATGTCAGAATTCCAAACTCAAGCAAAATATTCTTTTGGTATTGCACACCTCTCCTTTAGGAGGGAACTAAGGATTTTTTAAAACATACCGTAGAGTCAAGAAGGATTTTCTTGGGATGACCTTAAATCTGATATTCAAAAGTTTGTGGTTTAATATTTGGTTTGCCAACAAAATAAAGTTGAAACAATTAAGACCCCTGGTTTGTTACAACCTATTGTAGTGGCTGCAACATCCTCCAAAATTTTGGCCTACACTCAAATTGTGGAGCCTACTGTGGATCATGTAATTGATCGTTCCTTAGTCACTTATTGGTCAGTTGATGATTTCAATCCCCCTTCTAGGCTACCAAGTGGAGTTCACATTTTTATCTTTATATAGCAAGTGTCATCTTCAGGCATGGGAATTATGGGAGTTTTGGTTTTCTTCAAGGGGAAATATTTGTGAAGGTGATTTTTTCTCATCATATAGACATGTTTCACACTCATTTCCAAAGTTTTACGGGCCATTACACAAGTGTTGCCATTATTCTTAAAAATTCTATCGACGAGGCCGCACTTGTCGTAAGTTTCCGCAAAGGTTGTTGCATAAAGAAAAGTGTGTTTCATATGCTATGTATGATCTATGTTGTATCACTAAGTTTCCAACTGTGTGGTCACAATCAAGTTCTATCACTGTTTCACATCGATTCCACAGATCCCACACTTGGCCAAATTCAAGAGGATTCCTATCAACCTAGCCTTATCCAGCCTTCCTAAACTACGCAATTCACATATGCAACCCTAAATATTATTCCTTTCTAGCTGGAAATGTGTAATGCATAGAAACCTCAGCCTCCCTTGGCCTCCAAAACTGTGTAGATGCTTCCTCTAGTGTCCTTCCCTTAGCCAGAGCTCACTACCTCTAGAAGTTGCGCAGTTATGTCTCTCAAGCCTCTTAGCTGCCTAGTCCCCCTTGCCTCCTCAAACTTCACAGTTTTTCCTCCTAGAGCCCCATCCCGCAGCAACCATTACCTTCTTTAACTATGAAATTCTATCCCTCAAAGGCCACTGCGAAACTTTTTTCCTCAGTGGGCACTGTGAAATTTTATCCCTCAGTCTACTCCAGTCACTAAGCTTTCCCCCTTGACCTAATACTAGTTCTGGATCAGTCAATGTATTATCATGCCTCATCATAGACTAGGGGTTTATCAGACTAATGTTGTCTTTTCATGAGTGGATTACAGATACAGGAATTCTAACATGTTGTGGAAAGATGATGAAGAAGGAGTACATGTTATATGACACTTAAGGAGTTTAGGAGAAAAGATAATCATCAAATAAGAAAACCAAGGAACCCTGAGGTATGAAAGAAGATCAGATATCAGGACCGCACGAAAAACTCCATCTAATACACAACCCTTTGGAGGATAGGTACGAAGAACGAAGCACATCTTTCATGAATTTGAAATGCGCCTCTTCGTGTAGTATGAAGGACATCTTATCACTGTCATATCAGTATTTCTTCAATCAGATGAATGGTAACAAACACTGAAATTCATTCCATGTGTTTTCTCTAATTGCTTTTTTCCCTCTCGCAAGATAGGAAAGATGTCGTATTTTTGCATATTGGTTGTCACACTTTGTGCATAAACTCATTATGGTGGTTTCAAGGGCTCATATTTGTTCCTAAACATGTAAATGCATGTTGCACTCATTCAAAGACTTTTGAGTGTTGTCACACAAGTGTCGTCACGGTCATCATAAATTTTATCTTAGGTGTCACACTTGTCGTAACTAGTCATGAAGTGATCACACATAAGTAAAAGTGTTGTTCATGTTTCATGGGTGATCAATGTACGATTGAGTCATCAATTATTCTAAGTGTTAGGACACATTTGAATCTTCATAACTTCACTTTTTACTCTCATTGGTCCAACACTTAGCCTTTTCTGAAGAAGCTCCCCGACCCTTCAACTTATCTTCATCAAAAATGCCTAGGTTTCACATTGTGTAGTTCTAGTTAATAGGTTGGTAATGTTCATTGCTTGTCCCCATAGGTTGTTGCACTGCGCAAGTATTGAGCCCAATACCTAGCCTTCCCTTTTATAATTGTGCAATCCTTTCAGTTAGCCTCCCCTTCCAGGACTGCACAGAAGCTTCCTTTAGTGGTCCTCCCCTCATCCTGACCCACTGTCTCCCAGAAATATGTATAATTCATTCAGCCTTCCTCTCTAAAACTATGCATAAATATTCCATAATGGCCCATCCTTTAGCTGGACTCACTCATCTCCAAAATTACACAGAAGACAACCTCTG
This sequence comes from Pinus taeda, assembly GCA_000404065.3. Taxonomy (NCBI): domain Eukaryota; kingdom Viridiplantae; phylum Streptophyta; class Pinopsida; order Pinales; family Pinaceae; genus Pinus; species Pinus taeda. The sequence goes on from APFE031368401.1 coordinate 69,332, forward strand.
AGCCTAGCCTTAGTTAGGAATTGTGCAGTTCTAGACCTCAAGCCTCAACCCAGGTTGTTGGGACTTCACAATTCATAGTCGCTGAGCCTCTCTCTCCAACCTAAAACTCAATTCTTGCTCAGTCTTTGAAGATGAAGGCACCATCTTAGGCTAGGAGGTTTTCGGGTTGATGTTGTCTCATCATGAGTAAAATGCAGATACAGGTACTTTTTCATGGCAGGATGATGAAGGAGGAATACATGAAAAAGACAGTATTGCAACCAAGAAAGTAAGCATATCTTCCAAAGGGACACCAACTCAATCACCACAACCCATGACTTGAAATCATCAAAGAGTCTCCACCAATCCATGAGGAGGTGGAAGACAAGAGTATTCACAAGAAGACATCACTCATAACAGCAACAGTGACTTGAAAATGCCACAACATCCAAGCAGTTTATATCAGCAGTTCCATTCCATGTCTTGTCATGACCTTTCATAAGCCATATTATCATTCAGGACCATGTATATTATATTCAAATGTATTGTAAAGTGGAATTTCAAAGGACACCCAAGAATATGGAAAGTCATGTAAGCTTAAAAGTCATAAGAAGTTGAACAATCATGAGGGTAGTCAAAGGGTCACAAAGCGGAAGCATCACCCTTTGTTTATATATACACCCTCATTGTATGAGGAAAGGGACTTTTCACCTTGGCTCCTCCTGCAAAGCATTAGAGAGATCAACTAGTTCTTTGAGGAGCAAGAAGTGGCTCCAATGTCTCACTATTGGGGCTAGTGGTGTACATTATAAACATGTGTCTTGGAACTTTTTCTTAATAATAGAATCCTTTTGAGGCCAACACATTCTTCATTCATGGACTATGAATGTTTGTAAGGCTGTTATGTGGACGTTTTTGTTTCATGTTCTATTTCACATGTACTAAGATAGTTGAACTATTTTGGTGATTTTAGTGGTTATCTTATTGAGAATGTGTTGTAATGGTTTTTATCATTGTCCAATCCTTGTGAACTATTCCACAGGATACTAGACAGATCTTTCCCTAATTTTGGTTGTAACGACCATCTCAACTGATGTGCACTATTCCGTTGGACGTTAGATAGAGCTTTATGGTTCATGTGTATATCTTCCTGGGTGGCACTATTACCTCTCACTTAGAGGTTGATCCAAGATGGATATTTTTTAGTCTAGTCGTAGTTTTCTATGTAATGATTAAAGACCAAGATGGTCATATATGGCAACATTTCTTGACATGCTAAGAATTCAATAGTCTCATATGCATATGAAATCAGTGCTGAGTCAAAGAGCTCGTCGCACTAATTATGGTGGTATATATGGTTTCTAAAATGGCCTATGTATGATGAAGAAAAGGTTTTTGAAATTTTCCCCCAAATAGGTAAAAAGCCAAAGTCAACGCAAGTGGTGGTCAAATCTCATGGTTCTACTAGTCAAAACTCATGGTTCCAATGGAAACTTGTCGCACTCAAATTCCAACAAGGGGCTCCTTCTGGTTTGTCGAATTTTGGTGTTTATGATTGGTTGGTTTATTTTTTACCAATAATGGTGAGTCACGTGGGCCAATGATTAGCTACCATGTGGCCTCCTCTAGGCATGCTAAAAAATTGTTATGAGTATAGGGCCTCTGAGAGATTTGACCTCATGACTTAGCACCAAGAAACAACAACCTTAACCATTACACCATTGATGGTCCTTGTTTAAGCTTGGGCGCAAAATGATATTAAAGTTGTATGGCATGTGAGGGTAAGGGTTGGTGGCCCCGCCAAACCCACAGTTGTATTTATTAATGCTACCAAACATGGCGGAAAAATCCAAACTCAGCGCACAGTTGAAATCTTAACATTGCGGAATAGTAATATGCCACGGGATTAGCACAGTGTTAATTTTACAACTTATGCCATAGGGTTGATTGACTATGTCACCGCACGAAACTGCCAGAGTTATTACTCACCTGTTGAGCAGATTTTGGTTGATGGAGTCTCAAAACAGATGCTGGAGATATGCATATACGCGAGTTGGTAAAACCTAGGATTTGTTAACACCGCTGGAATCCAATGTCAAAGCCATGTTATATTTCAATGCCACGGGGGTTGGCATATGTGTATACGTCGTAGCGTTTATGTTGCCACAAGTATATCAACCAAATTGTTTGTGATTGTCCAAAGTTTCAACACCGTCGGAGCTATTATAAACATTTGTGATATGCCACATGGGATGCATCATTGTTGGAGGTGGTTAATGATATGTCACTTGGTGTGGAGATGTGCGTTATATATTTGATCTTCAAATATAATAAAAATATCGAATATGCCCAAGAAATAACACAATATAAGATAAGAACTTCAGATCTTTATTAATGAAAACCCTTCAAGTAGGACAACACCATACAGTCACTCATTATCGAAGGAGAACACTCAACAAGCCATATGCTTGTCCATACAATATTCCTTGACATCTCTCAATGGGGAGTCTCTAGCCTCTATATATGATTCATACATACAATACCATGGGTCATTACCATGGTTCTCTCAATACCATATATCTAATACAATGGGCTTATTACATTATTGCTAACTACTTGTGGTCCCTTACATGATGTGGGTTAATCACTTTATTTATTAACTATGGCCCATCACATTATTACATGATTCCCTTGGGTACCTTCCTTTGTATCCCATAATATCCCCCCTAGGTATACTACATCCCACCCTCCTTAAACATGTTTCGTCCCTGAAACAAAAGAAGAACACAAATAATAATATCTACTTAAAAGAGTAGTCCATTGGTACCATGCACGTGCATCTATCCATCCAAGAGAAAGGTGAACCCTTGATCCAGTTGGTGCCTCGCTCGCTTGAGATGGAAGTTGAACCTGATAGCTCTTTTGTGTTGATATGTTGTGGGTGGATCGTCACACCACTCTATCATTTGTGTTGGGGTTGTTGTCCTTGTTGTTCGTTCTTTGCCACCTTATTGGTTGTTGTCTCGTAGGGTGATGTGGGTGGTGATATGTTGAAGCCTTAACAAAGGGAATATCTTTCTTGAATTCCTCTATTATTGGTGCCTGAGTAGTGTCTGGTGCCTTTTCTGGTTCCTGGTTTGATGTTTGTGTTTGGTTGTCGACCATCAAGGGCTCATCATCTGATGTGTCAGTGTCATTAGAGCTATGTGCTTCTATCTCCATAGTCTCTACTTGGGTCTTAATGGAAATATCCTGCAATGTAATTTTCGTTTTTTTATACCAGAGATTCATGAATTTATTTTGCACCTTAATATTGGCAGTACCCACATATTCCATCCAAAGATATCCCAAAACAACATCCATGTTATCCATATCTAAAGTATAAAAATCACAATGCAACACATACTTGTCCATAGAAAGCTTCAAATATTTATAAACTTGAACATCCTCATTATCAACCTGTGTGTTTTCAATGTGTTTTGCTGGAACTTACAATTTTTTGCCAAATTAACATTGATTAAATTATGCTTGCAACTAGGATTTATAGACACAATGATCTTCTCCTTCTGAATCAATCCATGAACTTGTAATAAGGAGATACCAATAGAAAATAACCCTTTAGGTGTCTTGGTTTTCTTCTTTCCTATAAAAATAAAACCTTTGCTAGGTTTTTAGATTTCCTTCTTTCCAGTATGATACCATTTGTCCAAAAATAGTTTTTCAATTTCGTCAGAACCACATAACTTCAGAATCTCACTGTCAAGTGATTTCCACCATATAGCAGCCTCATCTTCCAAATAATACCCTATTTTGTCCTTCCAATACCCTGGGAAGTTAACCTTCTGATCTTGTATAAATTTTTCAATAGTCGGCCCATCATTTTTTCCTAAAAACATATTGTTAGAAGCCATGAAGAGGGTTTTGAAAAAAAAAAATCACTTACTTTGCGAAAATATAAAATGGCCACAGTTCGGTCAATATTGCTCATAATCCTTATTATGATCTGTTTTCGGAAATGGAACAGCCATTCTGCATCTTCCCATGTGATAGAAATCTCGATCTAGGCACTCTGAAATTTCAGATTTGCGCTGCAACTGTCCCGCTGTCACAAAAAAACTGAAAAAATAAATAAATAAATAAATAATATATTAAATATATATATATATATATATATATATATATATATATATATTAATATAAAATAAATTAATTAATTAATTAATAATAAAATTAAAAAAATTAAAATAAATAATAAATAAAACAAATAAATATTAATAATATATATATATATATATATATATATATATATATATTATATATATATATATATATAATAAAAATAAAAAATAAAAAAAATAAATAAAAAATAAATAATAAACAAATTAATTAATTTAAAATTAAATAAATAAATAAAATAAAATAAAAATAATTTTAAATCGGCGATATCTCCCTCATACAGACTCTGATTCAACCGATTTTTTTTAAATTAGGTAATTTTTCAAGAGGATCTCATATCTTGAATGTGTTTCTCAAAATCCCTTAAAAAACAAAAAAAAAGAGACTGGAGATCTACCGTCCACGAATTTGTCACAAAATTTCTGCAACACGGCTACTTTTTAAATCAGCGATATCTCCCTCATCCGGACTCTGATTCGACTGATTTTTTTTTTTTTAATTGAGTATTTTTTCACAAAGAATCTATATTTGCAATATTTTTCTTCAAATTTTACACCATAAGTTACAGATCTGATCTACAAACTTGCCGCCCAAAAATTTCCCGCAAGAAATAAACAAAAAATATCTCTCTGCTTGCCCAAGAAAGTGCACTAATGCCACTTGGTATATATCTAACCTAAAATATATATAAAAATATAGATATAACCAAGAAATAACAAGATATAAATAGATAAACTTCAAATCTTTATTAATATCAAAACCCTTGAGGTAGGGTAACACCATACAATCACTCCTTATGGAAGGAGAACACTCCACAAGCCATATGTTTATCCATACAATATTCCTTGTCATATCTCAATGGGGAGTCTCTAGCCTCTATATATGATTCATACATACAATACCATGGGTCATGACCATGGTTCTCTCAATACCATATATCTAATACAATGGCCTTATTACATTATTGTTAACTACTTGTGGTCACTTACATGATGCGGGTTAACCACTTTATTTATTAACTATGGTCCATCCCATTATTACATTATTCCCTTGGGTACCTCCCTCTGTACCCCATAATATCCCCCCTAGTTATACTACAATCTGGCACAATTAGCACAGCATGGAATTAGTGTTGGAAACCAATGCCATATCACCGTTGTTTTGAATGCCATGGGTAGCACATGTTAACACTATCGGAATCCATGAGTTGCAACGTTATTTCACCATCAGATCCTAATACCAAAGTTTTATTATCATTCCAACCATATGACATAATGGAGGTTCGTGTTTAGACCCATCGGTCCAATGAAATGTGGTTAAATGCATGGCGTCGGGCTTATTAAAGCTTTGGATGAGATGGTCCAATAGTTTTTCACCATAAAACATTTTGTTGAAACCATATGATATAGTTTCAAAACAAATATGTGATATTGTTGGCACGGGGATGTAACAACACAACCATATAATAGGTTTTATTCTATTATGAATATATGGTTGCATTCGTATTAATTCGAATTGCTAAGTGTGGTACCATATAGTTGCAACTTGCTAAGTTGTAGCTTGTTACATCATAACTCTAAAATTAGAGTTCCAAAAACCTTATAAAAGGTGGTTGATGCACCAAAGGAAAAGGAAAGTAATTTAGAGGCAAGCAAAGCCTAGAGTGGTGTCAAAATATAGTTTTTTTAAGCTAGAAGGTGTTTAGCCATTGTGCCATCAGAATGGGAAGGGAGTTGTGCAACTCGAAGTTGTTGATGTCAACCATGTTATAAGCTCATTTTGTAGTTGGCATTCCAAAGTCATCCGGAGTCCAAATCGAGCGCTTGAAGAATCAAAATAGGGGTTTTGGTGCGCTCCAGACTCATTGAAAGAGCCTATTTGACAATTGTAGTAGCTAATTCTTCAAAAGTCAGTACATGAATTGTTGTCTCTCCAAGTCAAGTTGAGACAGGAAATTGAATGATGTATTGTTGATGCATGATTGTTTAATTTCAGTTGAGTTTTAGATTCCTCACAAGAGACTCTCTGTTTTGTTGTAAATGACACATTGATAGCAGATTGTCAAGTGATATTGTGAGAGTTATTTGTAGGAGGACATTTCCCTGAAAGTGAAATAGCCGCAACTGTAATCAACAAATTGAAGTACCTCATTTTAAAATACTAAAATATGAGCGGCCTAGCCTTTTGAGTAGGGCCAGGAGACATAGCCCAGAAGGGGTGAACTCCTTCACCAAACTTCGTGTCATTATTCTTGATTTTTGCGTGATTATTTGTGTTATTTTCTTTATGGTTAATTTACACATGTGAATTAATTCGTGCTTGAAGGAACACCAAATTAACATGATGTTATAAAGACCCATTTTCAGTATTGCCAAGTGTTAGAAAATGATATTCTTCTACAATTTTCACTTTTTCTCCCCCTTTTGCAGTAGAAGAACCTTGACACAATTGCAAATGCATACTCACTAGGCACACCTCCCTTAATTTTCGAAGACACCATTACATCACTCTCTTGTGCTGATAGCTAGAGCCAAGGAAAATCTTTAAGGATTTGGAAACTAAGACTTTATACCATATGGGACTCCTACACCAAACGGTGTTATGTCTTATTGGGACTTCATATCAGGGAGATCCCCTTCGTTGATGGATTTCCATCACCATCAACAAAATGGCGCTAGAAGGAGGGCGAAATGACAAATTGTGGCTAGTGAGCCTAGTTTGAATCTCTTATTTTAAATGGCTCTTCCCCAAATCATAATCCTAGGATGTTTTTCTAAAGAGATTAATTGTACTATCCCTGCAAAATTTATTCATAACCTGTCCAAATTTAAGTTCGACACTGAGGGTGAATCAACTTTTCATGAAAATTTATTTCAATTTCTCTACCTTTGTCTTTCTAACGGAATACATTGCAAATACTCCATGGCTATATTACTCACCCTCATATTTGAAGTTCATGTTAATCGATGGTGTCATACATTGCCCATTGCTTCTATCCATTCACTTGACCAGCTTGCTAAGAAGCTTCATATATCCTTCGATAAGTATAACTACTAATATGTTTGTGGAAGAATCAATCATTTAAGAATGAAGCCTGATGAATCAGTTGAGGATTTTTCTAATCGATTCCTTCACCTATATTATGAAATTCCTAAAAAACATCTAAACTGGGGCTTCTTGAAATAGGATTTTGAGCTCTTGGTTCTTGTATCTTCACATGGTGAACCTGAAATCCTTGATTTTTCCACTCCCCCAACTATTTTGAATCATGAGACACCTCAAATTTTAGAGGAGTTTACTTCCCCTTTTATTCTTTGTCCTCCTCCCTTTCCAGTCCTGATGCAGGTGCCTCCTTGTAGTGGTTGTAGAACTGGGAAATTTACAAATCAAATCTCCAGTCCATCTTCTCGTTCTTCTTCCATTTTTCATGATTCAAAATCAATGGAGGAAATTCTAGAATTCCCATGAAGCCTATAATGAAGACCCACTCCTCCATTTCGCAAGATGATGTCACCGTTCACAACTCTAGTCTCAAAGCTAATGCATATTTTTGTTATCCTCTATCATCTAGATATCTTAACTATTTGTACCATGACCTATTTGATTAACATGCTCCACCAATTAGTTCTTCACATTCTCTTGATTCTAAAGATGCTAATTCAATTTGCAATTAGGTACAAATCAGTCACATTATGCAGGTAGAGGAGCAGAAAGGTGAAGATGATTTCAATCTTTACCTATCTTTTTCATAATATTTTGTGTCAAAATAATCAGTTTCCACTCTTGGATGATTCACAATCTTCTAATATTGGGCAGTAATCATTCTAATGATAATGACTCTATTGTTGTATGTCGTGATGAATGCCCAAACACATCACTTGATCTTTCGATTTCTCACGAAGATTTTAATTTATATATAGAATTTGGTTCAGTCAAAGAATATGTTCATATCAAAACTTCCTCTTCACCTCACTATCCCTTGTGTCCTACCATTTGCAATGCATCTACTTACGATGGAGATACTTCATTCTCTTTCGTTTCTTCATCCGATGAGTTATCCCCTCAATGGACACAAGGCAGTGAGGCTATCCATGATGAAATTGAAAACAGTCAAATCATAGAGAACCCTTCCCACCCCTCATTATATCTTCTCTTGCATGAGGAAAACTCTTCAAATCAGCTTGCTCATGAGATCTCACTGATTCATTTATCTTTGAATTTGTGATCATAAGAGTCTTATGACTTGAGAAATCTAGTTGTTGGAGATGAAAATTTTGGTAAAATCTGTTATAGAGATGGTTGTTATTTGATGAGCAATGGTCTTACTAAATCCAGCAATAGCAATTATCATTAAACCATGTGTGATCTGGTCCAAGCTTCAAAATGCGATTCTACAATCCTAGGAAGTTTCGGGACCTGCCAAGGAATAGAGGCACTTCAACTACTATTGATGGTTATGTCAGGATCTCGTGACTCTGGTAAGCCCCCCGAACTAAGTTGGACCTGGTTTCTTTGACACAATCCATCTCTCTGCATGGTTTCACTCGATGTAAATTTCCTTGTGAAAAAGGTTTGGTATTCTGGTGTGACCTTTCAAATTTTCAAGATTATACTTCTGATCGAATTCAAGAATCTATTACAATTCATTCATCTTCATGCAAATCTCTCGCATCAAACTCGGGTTGGGAATATGCATCTCTCATAGAGTCATGGAATTGCGAAGTTGATCATTCCAAGGACTATCTTTTCCCAAAGGAATCATACTTATCGAATTTATCCCTTAATGGTTAGTTCGTGGGTCTCCTGGATTGTTGGAGTTGAAAAATTCGGTAAAATTTATTATAGAGATGGTTGTTATCTGATGAGCAGTGGTCTCAGTAAAACCAACAATAGTAGCTTTCCTTAAATCATGCATGATCTGTTCCAAGCTTCAAAATGTGATTCTATAATCCTGGGAAGTTTCGGGACCTACTAGGGAATAGAGGCACTTCAATTACTGTTGATGGTTATGTCAGGATCTCGCGACTCGGGTAAGCACCCTGAATTAAGTTAGATCTGGTTTCTCTCACAAAATCCATATTTTTATACAAAAATATCATCACCTTGATTATTTGCAGTCGGTATGGGTCTATCACCACCTATACCAGCCTCCTAAGCAAGTCTTAGACCTCAACTCTTCAAAACAAGCTTTGGAAATGAGAGAAAGACATCAAAAAAGCAATGTAACTCTGGTTCCGCACTTTCTCTCACTTTTGCCTGGGGGCCCACACCTTTTTTTCAGAATACCTGCGTACTTATACGCTTTGTATGTAAAAGGGAGGGTGTGTACCCCTGTGAAAGTCAAAAGGCGCAATTTTTATCTTAAAAAACTCACTTTGGGTTAATTCTAGAGGTTTCTAGAAGGAATTTTGACGTGGATTGTTCGCTCCAAAGTGGTTCATGCATCCCAAAAGAGAAGGAGCTAATCCCTTGTTAGGAGGAGCTATCCCTTTGAAGGAGGATTCTATCCCTTTGAAGGAGGACCTAGTAACTGCCCTCCATTTCACTATAAATTGAGGCATTGGGTTAGTGGCTAGGGAGGTTAGAAGCTAAACATTTTTGAGGGTAAATGCTGGTAAAATCAAGACTTCCTAGTTGAGCTCAAGAGGAGAGATCACATACCTTTTTGGCTTCACTGGGGAGTGAGTGAAGCTTGTCAAAGTAGAGGAGACTTCTTGTTGGACCCTGGGAGGAGCTTGTATAGCGTCAAGGCAAAGGTTGTAAAGTTCTTCTTCTTTTGAATTAATACAATCAGATTCATTTTTCTCAACAAAGTATCTGATGTTATTTGTTTCATGGACTCCTTGACTTTCATGTTAAATATGTTTTATGATATTGGATTTTTAGGTGCTATTTAATTTTTTTGCGTTGTTTGTGTTTGCAGGTTCGTGACAAAGGAACTCATTTGGATCAAAGAAGCGAGGGCATCCCCAAACTTGCGTTGGACATAAGGTAGGCCTTAAACACACTTGTTTGCCATTATTTATAAAAGCACATTTAGAGAAAGATAGTGTCTGGCTGGTTTGTTTGTCATTAGGTCTTCTTTAAATTCTAGGAAGGTCTATTTTGTCCGCAAGATCGACTCATTCCGCGTGACACTTCTGATAAGACTATCTTGGATAAAGCTTGGACAGTATTGTAACACGCCTTGGCTTCTCCACTGTAGGGAGCTAGTTCATCTCTTTGGAGGAGAAGGCGGATGTGGTTGTAACGTTCCATTGTTGGGGCTAGCAGGTTTACATGGATGTATTATATGATTGTGACTTACACTTCTTTATATAATGAGATCCAACACATTTACATGCATATGTTGTTATTGTAGTTGGACTGCTCCGGTTGCCTTGATGATATATGTTGTTTAACTTACGTATTTGTGTATGAACTGATTTGTATGCAATTATATTAATCTTGTTGTTAATGTTGTCCCGTTTGTGTCGACTGCTCTACAAAACACTAAACAGATCTTCCACATGCACCTTGTTGTAACAATCATTGCACTCATCTCAGACTGATCTGTGAGTGTTGTACATGTTATCTTACCTTATATGTTGTGACTGCCGCATTTGAGTGGACTGCTCCCCAGGAAGATGTGCATGTCCTTTTGTGTTGTGTGTTCCTAGTCGAGTTGGGACTGATCCATTTCAACCTGGAACTCACCTTCACCCTCATCTCCCCTTTATGTGTTAGAACCTCTCATACAGCTTCTTTGACTCATTGCATTAGTCACACCCTCGCTATTGACATAGTTATCTTACTTTCCTCTATGCCACATCACGGTCAAGGCATTACCTTACAACTCACTGTTGGGACTGCTACACCAAACGGTCTGAGGTCTAATTGGGACTTCTTACCGGGGAGATCCCCTTGACATGTTGGCGGGTCCAGCACCGTCAAAATTTCTGGCGCTAAAAGGAGGGTTTGATGACAAATTGTGTCCTCTCATCCAATTTTGAACCTTTGCATATCTTTCATGGAGTCTTGCACTCTTCTTCCCCGAAGGTGTTTTTCGAATCGTGAAGATGTCCCCATCTCGGGGAAGATTTTCGTTCTCTTGTCCACTCACAAGTATCATGGTGAAGGCGAAGTGGCCTGGCCTGAGCACTTACATAACTTTCTTTCCATGATTCATGAGGAAGATGAGTTTTCTTATGAACTAGTTGATTTGTTGCTTGCATACACACTTCGCGAATCTCCATTTCGTTGGGTGCTCAGGCTACTGGCTGACACTGTGTAATCATCTGAGCACTTTTGTGATCTTATTGAAGACATGTTCTATCATTTTTGATCCAGACCATATTGAATGGAAACAGTTACAGCAACAGAGGGCTCCACATGAATCTGTTATTGATTTTTGGCAGCACTTCTGTGACTTGCAGTTTCAAGCTTCGAGGAGCCAAATGAAATTTTCCTATCTTTGGGACTGGTTCGAGTACTGCCTTAAGAAATCTACTTGTCCCAAGTGAAAGTTTGAGATCAAGCCTCTCTCAAAATTCTTTGTTGATGGAGCTGTATAATCTCATGTGGAAGTGGGCACTGTCTCAACTGAGTATCCGTCTTCCTCTTATTCAACAGCTCCACCACTGCCCAGTGATGTTGAGGATCGTGCTCACACACCTGTTCATCCTTCACACCGTCCCAACATCACTTCACTCAATTTTTGCGCAGATTTGGTTGTGATTCCTTCAAGTCCTCATATGCATTCTTTTCTATGACCTCTATCTTTGCACCCGAGTGTTCCTCCGGATGATGTTGTCTTGTGTTCATCCATTCCAGACTCTTCACTTGTTGTGAGCAAGGAACAACCCATTGACAGAGTTGGTGTGTAATATCCCGTTTCAGAGATATTCCCCAAACCCCAGTAAACTCCAACCAAATACGTACAAATGATATAATAACCGGGAAGCTCAAAGTGATGGAAATAACAATGGTGCAACATATAGTAATATAAACATGAAATATAAGCAGATACTCAAGAAATGCAGAGAGAAATGCTAAGCCATTTTATTATACTGAGGAATGGAATTAGTACATGAGGTGATCAGAAAGATGGCACCTCAACTTGCACAAGGTAAGTGAAGAAATACACTCAGAATAACAAAGAAATGCCCTCTCTCTGAACTGCGTCCAAGCTGCTGGAGAACTACCGTGTTACTGCTGCTACTAGAAATCAAATGAGGATTTGGGGCTGTTCCCCTTTTCAGAAAATGATGAAACTCTGGGATCAGAATCTACTTAAGAAACCCATAAAAACCCAGAAAGCTTTTCTGAAATGGCCGACCCCCGAAAATTGCCCCCTTGAGGACCCACACAATCCCTTAAGGCCCCCTGCCACTGAATAAAACCCACCAAAACTCTGTCTGAAACGTAGCCAAAATCCTCCAATATGCAAGGGCTGATTCCTTGCTCAATCTCCCAGCTCAAATCCTCCACAAACCCCCAATCCAGAACTACCTCTAGAGAAACTGTGTCCCTCTCTCTCAATACTGCGCAGTCCTCCAATGCTCAGCTCCTCCTCAATGCCAAAGATCAATACTACTGCAAAAAGACTGCTAAAACTACCTTGCCCGAGTAGGCACTCAAATTCCCTCGGGGCTAAGGGTGAGATCTCCGAACAGAGACACTTAGTGCACTAAATAGTGTTGCAGACAGGCTAAACAACCAGCGTGCTCCAAATCGAAGTGACTAGCTCAAATGCTCATAATCGAATGACAAAATGAGGAGGCTCCTCTCCCCTTTATAGCATTGGCCTCTCTCAATCCCAAGGCTCACCTCCTCCAACATAGCCCCTTCTCTTGCCACGTGCTCCTCTCCATCTACGTAGTCCCTCCAAGTGTCTGCGTGGGCCCCTCCTCTATGCGGTCCTTTGGCCCCTTGGCTCCCCTTTAAGTTACAAAGTTGTGCTACTAGGGAGTGACTTTATTCTAAAAGTGAGTTATGTCCCCCCTTTCCTCACCTTTTTATTTATAAATAACTATAGAAGGCAAAATTGAGCAAAATCGAATATTCCAATTAGTCATGGCTAATTAGGAATATTACATGGTGTTGCACAACCAACATGCATTGTCATTCATGAAGAGTATGAGTGGAAGCTTGAGCATCAACACTTGGTGAAGGATGACTCCCTTTCGTTCAATCCCCCTTCATTCTTTCCTAACATCATTGGCGAACCTGCCATCCATGATTTCACATGTGTGTCTTCATCCACGGATGCACCCATTATTGATCTTTCACAAGACACATCGTATGTTAGCCCATCATCTAACAACAGAGAGGACCAATCATTCATTGGAAATCCACTTGATCTTTCATCTGCTTTTTCCAGAAAAGCAGAGGGTGAACATCCTTCCTCCTCATCTACCCCTCCGTGTGATTCATCAAACCATGAGGATGTCGACCAACATCCTGAATTTTCTGATCGCGGTTGTCGTGATTTATTCACCTCATCATCTGATCACGATGTTGATTCACTTGTTGTTAATCCATCTAAGCCACTGGTCTATGAAGATCCATCCCTCAACAGAGTCGAAACCCCACAGGCCGTCGAGGCACTTCAGACCGAGTTGATGGTTATTTCAAGCCCTCGCTGTCCTGAGGTTGGTTTTGCTTCTGATCAGGAAATTGTTCAAACACTCAAGGCTCCTCATCACTCATCTGTATGCACTCAAGATCATTCTAACACTCATATTTGACTTCCTCCACTCGAACTACACAATCCCATTACTCATGCATTGGAGGAGTCTTACATTGCAAGCACTTGTGTGCGACGCAAGTTATCTTTGTTTCTTTCATTTGTTTGCATGTCATAGTCAAGAGTGTGCTTATGCTTCAAATCTTCACGTAGTGTCACACAACATGATGATAAGTCCGCAGACTACCCATCATGCACATGCACTCACTTATGTCTTATAGGCACTTTGAATCACGAAGTGTGGTTGCTTTCATTGTTATATCTTTCTTGCTTGTTGGTTCTCACAACTGGGTTGATCGCGGATGAAGCCTTCACCAACATGGGTCTACCTATGCACCGGTGGTTGCATTGGAAGTATCACTTCACGTGATCAGGCCCATGTACCGTTAGTGTAGGAGTAGGAGTAGTGTTTTCTTTCAGTTGTTTGCTTGCATGCTTGTTTGCATACGTGCTTTGTTTGCTTGTCTGTTTACTTGCTTTGCTTTAATTTCTACTTCTGCTCTTGCTTTTCTTTGTTGATTGTTAGTTTGTTTGCTTGTTTTGTTCATAGGTTAGTTTTGCATGAGACCATGTATGAATCTTGAAGCAAGCTGGGTAAAGTACAAGATGGATTGTACAACTATGGCTACTTGGTTATCTATCATCTTACCTCTGTATGATGAGCTTGTTACTTTTAGTCCATGATATGTCGAAGGAAAATACGTGTTGTTTGAAGTGAACCTTGGTGTAAACACAACGCTTGCGCACTAGCTAGTGTCACCTTCTCTAGTCGATTATTTTTGGGTCAACCCTTGTCATCTCACTCAAGTAGAGTAAGGTAAAGGGGAAAACCTTAACAAGCACGTCAGAGCTACAATAAACTACTTCTTTGATGGAACAACCTCTTCTACTCTTAATAAGTCGGGATCCCTCTTCCTCCTCTGAAATGAATAAGTGCTATGTAGAGTGAAAAGTAAAAAAATGGAAAAGTCAAAAGTTCAAAATGAAAAATGGATAAGGAGAAAGAAGAGAAAGGCTTCCTGCGTAGGGAGGTGATGCAAGTAACTCTGCCAGGGTATTGACTAGGCTCGCTGGCAGTAGAGCCATGCTTGTGTTCCTATGTGACTCCATCGGGGTACTGTTTAGGCCTGCTGGTAGTGGAGCAACACCAGAGATGAAACTAAGACTCTGACAACTATACTGCATGTGCACCTATATACCCCTCAACCCCAATTGAAACAATTGTGTTTCCTTGGCTTGGAATGTGTGTCAATCGACCAAGGGTTTGGCAGATGCTACTTCTTACAATCAAGTTAGTGTGAAACCAAGATGGTCTGAAAACTGAACAATACTTCCGGAGTTGTTAGACTTTCTTTTCACGAACAAGGTCCATTCAGAGAGCTGGAGTTCTACCAGTGTGTCGCCAATTGTTGTAGCGGCTACAACCACCCTCCAAAATTTTTCCTTAGCCTCGTTTTGGAGCCTCCCTTCCAACCTTCATAATTGCTTGCCTTGCTTTGTCAAGTTCACAAGCTTCAGTGTCTTTCTTGCACAAAGGAAGTCTGCCAGTCATAGCTTGATTCATTCCCCTCACAGGTTGTTCACTCGGACTTGGTCCAACTATAGGCTGAGTAGCTTCCCCTTGAAAATTGTGGATTTCTGGAGGGAAACTAGCCTTCCCTCCAAAAATTGCGCAATCCTCTCTCGCAGCCTGTTGGGCTCTAGGATTACGCAATTTTGCCTGCCAACTTTCCCCACAAGATTTGCACAAATTTGCCCAGCAAGGCTGTTCAACCCAGAATTTGTGCAAATCTGAGCAACAGTTAGTTGCTCTGCTAAGAAATTACGCAAATCTCCTAGGCATCCAGCCCAACTCCCAGCCATAAATGCACATTTTTCTCTGGCAATCATGCAGTCTCTTACATGTGCAGTTAAGTTGACTAGTTCCCTCCAGGACTGAGCAAAATTGACTTGCATGCATGGGCTACTTCTCCCAAGGTAGCATGCAAAGGCATCCATTGTTTTAGGGATCTATGTTTAGCAGTTGGAAGTTACATGCAAGTAGCAATTCCCAAACCTCCCAGCAAGTGTCGCTTTCCCTAGATTCGTGGCATGCGCGTCACAACCTTGATGATATAAAAACTCATCAACTGGACACTGCAGAGCTCATTCCTCACATCAACCTTGTAGCTCTGACATCCCACATCACATCTAGGAGTAGTCGGCACATTCAGCTCAGTTATTTTGGGTAAGCTCGCTTCCCATGCCTTGTGCTGCATTTCTGTTGCTTTTGTGTTTTCGCTTGTGGGAGTATTGTTTGCTTGATTTCTTTAAAAGCTTGTTGTTGTTTACATATATACTAGCTTGTCCTAACTCTGTTTTATTTTTCGTTGCTATCTCATTGCTGCCGCATGCATGAAACTATTTCCCACGTACGTTCACCCAAATGATGAACTACCTGACCCACATGCATGTTGATGAACAACAGCTGAAGACAACATACCATATGCAACGAATGCAAGAGGAGGGTTGTTGGCAACACGGAGGCGGAACAAGGTTGCAAGCTCAAGCAGATCCATAAATGGTGAAAGCAACTTTGGAGACTCTGACTATGAGATGACAATGACACATGAAGATCATGTGAAGATAGAGAATGGAACAAAGAAGGAGTTGCATGTGCTAAAGCAACAACTCAGGAAGAACATGAAGTTGCACAAACAGGCAAATGAGTTGCAGCAGGAACAGGAACAACAGTGAGCGCATCATGCACTCAAGGATGAAATTACACTCGTACAAGTTAAAGATCCATCCAAGCAGTTGACACAGAGCAGACATGGTGAGCAGTGTTTTTGATTGCATGTAAGGGATTCAACATCATGCATGTCATTGAGCGCACACATGAAATCCAACCCATTCAACACACTCACCAAGGTGAAGACAAGAAGCAAGTCTAACTGGAGTTGAACATGTGCTTCGACAAGTTGATGCACATGACCACTAGCACACACATGAAGATCAACACAGACACTATGCATCAGTGTGTTTCCGGTCCAACCTCACCCAAGAAGACCATGCACATGTTAGTAGATGAGTTGGATGAAGGGGCTGAACCAATGCACCGTTGCAATGGAGGCATGAGTTCGCTTCAGTAAGATGTCAGCATGAGGTGCATGCACACCATCACGGACGACCAAGCTTGGCATTAGCTCACCACCTTCATCATCACAAGCATGTCAAAGAGTTGGTCTCACTACAATGGACTGAGTGTTAATGATTTCTTGCTTGGCTTACTCAAGCCATGTTGTCTCACATTAGTACATGTGCATTGTAACATATAGTCATGTCAAGTGTAAGTCAAGTGTCAATAGTTGGATGAAACTGTCATAGAGTAGGTGAAGAGTCATGAGGGTAGTTTAACTGTCACAAAGGGGAATGTCAAGGGTCACCCCAACCTTTGCTATAAATAGTCCCTCATGACTCATTGTAGAGGCTTTTTGTCAGCCAAGCTTTTGATAAGACTATCTTGGATAAAGCTTGGACAATATTGTAATGTGCCTTGGCTTCTCCATTGCAGGGAGCTAGTTCATCTCTTTGGAGGAGTAGGCGGATGTGGCTGTAACATTCCACTATTTGGGCAGTGGGTTTACATGGATGTATTGTATGATTGTGACTTACACTTCTTTATATAATAAGAGCCAACACATTTTCATGCATATGTTTTTATTGTAGTTGGACTGCTCCGATTGCCTTAATGATATATGTTGTTTAACTTATGTATTTATGTATGAACTGATTTGTATGTAATTATACGAATCTTGTTGTTAGTGTGTTGTATATGTTGTTAATGTTGTCCCGTCTATATCGACCGCTCTGCCGGACACTAGGAAAATCTTCCACATGAACCTTGTTGTAACAACTATTTCACTTGAACTACACGATCCCATCGCTCATGCGTTGGATGAATCTTCCACAGCGAGCACACATGCACAACATAAGTGGTCTACCTTTCTCACATTTGTTTTCATGTCACAATCAAGAGAATGCACAAACTCAACATCAGCATGCAGTGTAACACAACACTAGAGCAGCTCCATAAAGTGCATGTCATGCACTTTCACTCATCTCTGTTCTGTGGTCACTTGTAAACTCGAAGTGTGTTTGTCTTCAGTGTTATATCTTTCTTGTTTGTTGGTTCACATAGATGTCTTTGTTTGTGAACCATGCCTTCACCAACATGGGTCAACCAATGCATCGTGGCTACATTGGAAGTATCACTTCACGTGAGATGGCCCATGCACCGTTAGCTTGGGAGTAGGAGTAGTGTTTGCTTTTAGTCTGTTTGTTTGCATGCTTGTTTGCTTACTTGCTTTGTTGGTTTGTTCAATTGCTTGCTTGTTTTCTTACTTGCTTTGCTTTCATTTTTGCTTCTACTTCTGCTTTGCTTTGTTGTTTGTTTGCTTGTTTTGTTCGTAGGTTAGTTTTGCATGAAACCATGTATGACTCTTGAAACAAGCTGGGTAAAGTACAAGAGGACTTGTACAACTATCAACATTTGGTTATCTATTGTCCGCTCTCTTATGTAAGAACTTGTTGTCTTCAATCCATATGTACTGTTCGAAGTGAACCTTGGTGAAAACACAACACTTGCGCGGTCACTAGTATCACCTACTCTAGTTGGTTTCTTTTGGGTTAATCCTTGTCAGCTCAGTCAAGTAGAGTAAGGTGAGGGGGAAAACCTTAATAGGCACGTCAGAGGTATAATAAACTACTTCTCTGTAGGAACAACCTCTTATGATCTCAATAAGTCAAGATCCCTTTACCGTGTCTGAAATGAATAAGTGCTATGCACACTTATGAAGATGAAAAATGAAAAAATGAAAAAGTAAAAAAAAATTGAAAAATTGAAAAATGAATAGGGAGAAAGAAGAGAAAGGATTCATGTGCAAAGAGGTGATGCAAGTAACTATGTTGGGGTACTGACCAAGCTCGCTGGCAGTGGAGCTATGCTTGTGTTCCTATGTGACTCCGTCGGGGTACTGTTTAGGCCTGCTGGCAGCGGAGCAACACCAGAGATGAAACTATGACTCTGACGACTATACTGCTTTTGCACCAATATACCCCTCAACCCCAATCGAAATGACTGTGTTGATTTGGCTTGGAATGTGTGTGAATCGACCAAGGGCGTGGCAGGTGCTACATCTTACAATCAAGTAAGTGTGGAAACCAAGACGAACTAAGAACTAAACAATACTTTTAAAGGTGTTGGACTTATTTTGCACGAACAAGGTCCATTCAGAGAGTTGGAGTTCTACCAATGCGTCACCAAGTGTTGTAGCGGCTACAACCACCCTCCAAAATTTTTCCTTAGCTTAGTTTTGGAGCTTCCCTACCAACCTTCACAGTCCCATGTCTTGCTTCATCAAGTATATAAGCTCCAATGATTTTCTTGCAGAGAGAACGCCTGTCAATCAAACCCTAATGCATTCCCCTCACAGGTTGTTCATATGGACTTGGTCCAGTAGCAGGCTGAGAAACTCCTTTAAGAATTCACACAAATCTGGAGGGCAACCAACCTGCCCTCCAAAAATTGCACAATCCTGGATGACAGCCTGCGGGGCTCCAAAATTGTGCAAATCTTCTGAGTAGTTAGCCTAGCTCCCAGCCAGAAATGCATATTTTCTCCCAACAGCTGAGCAATCTCTTGCATGTGCAGCTAATTTGATCAGTTCCCTCTGGGATTGAGCAAAATAGACTTGCATGCATGGGCTTCTTCTCCCAAGGCAGGAGGCAAAGGCATCCCTTGTTTCAGGGACCTATTTTTGGTAGTTGGAGGTTACATGCAAGGATCATTTTAGAAACCTCCCACCATGTGTCACTTTCCCTAGATTTGTGTCATGCATGTCACAACCTCGATTTTATCAAAACTCATCAATCAAAGAGCTCTTTCATCATATCAACCTTGCAACTCTGACATCCCGCATGGCATCTAGGAGCTATCAACACATTCAACTCAACTATTTTGGGGTAAGCTCACTTTCCATGTCTTATGTTGCATTTCTGGTGCTTTTTTGTGTTTCGCTTCGTATGAAGGCTATCTACTTGATTTCAGTGAGTGATTGTTGTCGTTTTGATACATACTAGCTTGTGCTAGCACCATTTTAGTTTTCATTAACATCTCACTGCTGTTGCATGCATGAAACTGTTTTTCACGAATGGTCGTTGATTCGGCGACTCGCCTCACCCACATGCATGTTGTTCCATTTTCTGAATCTGTCATTCACCATTCGCATTCATGATCATTCTCTTATGATTACACTCAGTATCTCCATTCATTCACTTTCACATTCACGTTCAGTTGCTCGTCGGCGAGTCTAAGAAGCCTTAGCCCGGGCTCTGCCTCACTAAGACAACATTGCGTGATCCTGGGAGGGGAGGCTCTATCTTCCTCTCCAGAAATGCACATTTCTGTCCAAGAGCTATTCTCCAGGCTTGGTTTGCGCAAATATGAGGGACAGTGAGTGCTAGCCCAGAGAATTACACAATGTAGTCATTGAGCCTACAACGATTTCCAGTTGAGATTGTGTATTGTGCAATTCCAACGGTCAGCAGCCAAACTGGATTGTGCATTGCGTAATTCTAGTAGTCAGTCAGCCTCCCAACAGCCCAAACTGTGCCTTGCGCAGTTTTGGCACTCAGTCTCCCAAGCTCCCAACCAAAACTGCGCAACCTTCATGATCAATCACACAGGTATGTTGCAAGTTAGTTCTCAAGTTCATTTTGGTTTTCAACTGACAGATTTCTTTCCATGTCTCTAGGTATCGCATGTGTTCATCTACCTCTCAACAACATAGGTACAATGGTTTCCATGAGAGCAGATTCGAAGACACCATTTAGAGCACACTTGGGGATGCAGTCGATTAAGTGTCTGTGAGCTTACCTACCCACAAATATATTAAGTTGTTCATAGGCAAGGACCTCAAGATGTGATGGCCGCAACATCACAGCGAGCAACAACATGAACGACAGTTGAAGGCAGCATATTGGATGCAACGAATGCAAGAGGAAGGTTGTTGACAACATGGAGGCGGAACAAAGTTGCAAGCTCAAGCGGATCCACTGATGATGAAAGTAGATTTGGAGACTCAGGCTATGAGGCGACGACGGGATATGAATATCACGCAAAGATGGAGAATGGAACAAAGAAAGAGTTGCATGTGCTGAAGTAGCAACTCAAGGAAGAACATGAGATGCATAGAAAAGCTAATGAGTTGCAACAGGAACAGGAACATCAGGAGGTGCAACATGCACTCACGGATGAAACTGCGCTCGTACAAATTATAGATCCATCCCAGCAGCTGGCATGGAGCAGACATGGTGAGAAGTGTTGTTGATCACATGTAAGAGATTCAACAACATGCATGTGATTGTGCACATGCATGTAATCCAACCCATTTAGCACACTCGCTAAGGCGAAGATAGGAAGCAAGTCCAACTGGAGCTGAACATGTAGTTGACAGTTGATGCACATGATCACGAACACACACTGGAAGATCAACACGGATACTATGTGTTAGTGTGTTTCTGGTTCGTCTGCACATAAGAAGACCATGTGCATGTTGGCAAACGAGTTGGATGGAGGAGCCATACCAATGCACCCGAATGCAATGGAGGCAAGAGTTCACTTCAACAAGATGTCACCATGGAGTGCATGCACACCATCACGAATGACCAATCTTGGAATCAACTCACCACCTTCACCATCACAAGCATGTCAAAGAGTTGGTCTCACCACAACGGGCTGAGTGTCAGTGATGTCTTGCATGGCTTGCTCAAGCCATTTTGTCTCACATGGGCACATGTGCATTATAATGTGACATGTTGTCAAGTGGGAGTTCAAGTGTCGATAGTTGGATGTAACAATCATAGAGTAGATGAAGAGTCATGAGGATAGATGAACTGTCACAAAGGGGAATGTCAAGGGTCACCCCACCCTTTGCTATAAATAAAACCTCATAACTCCTTGTAAAGGTTTTTGGTTAGCCAAGTTTTCGATAAGACTATCTTGGAGAGAGCTTGGACAGTATTGTGACAAGCCATGGCTTCTCCATTGCGCAGAGCTAGTACATCTCTTTGGAGGAGCAGGCGGTTGTGGCTGTAGCGTTCCACTATTGGAACTAGTGGTTGGACATGGATGTATTGTATGACTGGAACTTACACTTGTTAATATAACAAGAGTCGGCACGTTTCATGCATATGTTGTATTTTATTCTATGCTATCTAGTTTACTCTAAATGATATATGTATTTTCTTTCGTACGCATGCATGTATAGACTATTTTGTATAAGTATGTATGAATATTTCTAAAATTGTTGTTGGTTTAACCATCACCGTGGATTACTCACTAACTTTCCTTCCATGTTGTGATGTATCTTTGCTCGTGTGTTCCCTTCCTAGCCGAGTGCTATCATAGGTTTCCAAGGGGTGCACTCACCTCACCCTCAGTGTATTAGAACCTCTCACGCACCTTCCTTGTCTTACTACAACTGTCACACCCTTGCTACCAACAGAGTTATCTTACTTACCTTTGTGCGAAATCGTGGTCAAGGCTTTACCATACGACCAACTACTGGGATTCCTACACCAAATGGTCTGAGGTCTAATTGGGAATTCTTACAAGGGAGATCTCCTTACATGTTGGCGTGTCCAACACCATCAACAATGCTCTATGTTGGTCTTCATTAGGGTAGTGAAGAAAGACCATAGTGGGTTGAAGTCCCTGAGTAGCTGAGGAGCAGAAGTGGGTAGTTGAGAGTTTTTCACAAGTGGAGTTGTGAACAACTCGACAAGAGTCTTGAATTGTTGTTCCCCTGATGGACTAAGGCACAAATAGTGACCAGATTGATAGTCGAGGTTCAGTGGCCAGATGGACTAGGAGCATTGATAAAGGCAGGAGTTGCAGATCGGGAGCCACAAGGATGGGCAGGTACAGGGTATGACCGAGAGGAGCCGAGAGAGCATGCTACATCAACTAGATGGTTAGTGTATCTTGTATGGGCAAATTTCTTGTCAATGGATTAACACTAATCCCTAGTTTTGTATCTTGTATCAGTGGATGTATGAGGGCCATTATCCTTGGTATGAGATCCCTAGGCTGTTGTATTATATGTTGATTAATATAATGAAGTTGGGTTGAAAATTGTAAAAAGTTATCCATATTTTGTGCACTAGTAGATTTAATATTGTTTAGATTCCGCTATGCAAAGTAGCATCGTTGTGATTCTTGGTTTGGTAGTGCCAGAGATTCTAAGATTCTATCCTAGACCCAAGATCATGGAAATTCAATAGATTATGTATTCTATTTGGCTTATCTAACATGGTATGTTTGTAGGAAATAAAAGGCCAAAAGATGAAGAGTAGGACGGTGGACTATAATTCACATGACTCCTCATATAGGCTCGAAGTGAAATTAGTGGAGTGGTAAAATTCACTTGAATAGCAAGGAGAGGAATATTCTCTTGATATAACAGATACATTAAGAATTCTGAGGTCAGAGATTAGAAATTGTAATGCAGGTAATAATAGGTTGATTGAGGCACAGGAAAGACTTGCAAAGGCTCAAGAAAAGCAAGCTGAAGTTAGTGTAGTGATTCTTCAAAGCCTTTCAAACTTATGGAAGCAAGGAAAACTGGGGATGAGTCATGGATATAGGCAGGAGGAGAAGACTAATGGGGTATATGGAAGAATGTCTAAGAGAAGATACAGGATGGACAATTATGATACAATGAAGAGTGACAGACTCTTCGGTACACCTGAAAAGAGTATTGGTTGTTAGAAATTAATTAATGGAGCAATGAAATACACAAAATATTACAGAAACACAAATACAAAAATGCATAGAACAAGAGAGAGACAAATATATGCGATTCACCCAATTTGGGCTACGTTCATGGAGAAACAACCAATCCTTCCTTTTATATTATCCAACAAAATGAAGAAATACAAATTACAACAAATCCACTATAATTTCCTCTTTGCTCTGACACAGTCTCCTCCCTCTTTCTCGCTTGGAATAACAATACATATCTACAGTACAACTCCCTCATATAAATGGAGGGGTTGCCTTATAGGGAAAAAATCCCTAAATTAAATGTAACTTTTATCGTCAGACATCTACGACTATGAAATTACAATATTTTAGAAGGAAAATTTTCATCTATGTTTAGCTTCAGTTGGGGGGGGGGGTGTGGGGCTCCAAATCTGTAGCCCCCCAATCGGGGATTTGGATCCAAAATTGGTTGAAACATGACCTTTGAATTAGGAAGGTAATCAGGCTCCACATCCAACACTGGTATGCAAGGGTTTGATTCTAGCTCTTCTTCCAGGAGACATCATTGCCAACATCATAGGAGGAGCGAGTACCTGCTAGAGGAATTTGTGAAAGCTAAGCCTCCTACTTTTGATGAGGAAATGAAGAAATAAGAAGATTCAAAAGCATAACTGCTTGGGATGAGGAAATTTTCAGATTGCATGATTACTCAGAGAATATGAAAGCTAAGATAACCACCTTCAGTCTTAAGGGAAAAGTAGATATCTGGTGGGAAGATATTAACAATGTCAAAGGCATCAGAGAAGAGAAGCTGGCTTGGGATGAGTTTGAAAGACTCTTCAAAAAGAAGTACCCATATGAAATATATTATGATGGAAAGGCTAAGGAGTTCTATGAGCACAGAATGGGTTACATGATAGATGAATAATACACAACCAAATTTCTAGAATTGATGAGGTATGTGCCCTATCTCAAGGATGAGAAAGAAAAAATACAAATGTTCATCAGTGGATTACCATTGTCATTCAAAGATCGAATTGAGTTTGATGAGCCTCGGTCTTTGGAGGAATCCATAAGGAAGATGAGGCATTTTTATGAATAGTCAAAGCATAAGCTTGAGTTCAAGTGTGACTGGAAATGTAACGAGAAGACTAAAGGAAAATGACCTAAGATGCGAGGGAGATCTCAGGATGCAGGTGAGAAGGAAAATGCAGCCCCTCATAAGAAGTTTAATGAAGCAGAGAAAGGACATGGGTCTCAGCTTTGGAGAGAAGTAAAATAAATGCAATGGTAGGGAACCGTTAAAGTTATGGATTTGTGATAAAGACCATCGTAAAAATCATTTTCCATTGTACCAAAGTGGTAGGCTATAGTTCTACAGTGCTCTAGAGGTGCAAACAATTGTCTATGTTGGTCAGAGCATTCCCTGGATCTATGCAACACTTGATAACAAAAAGAAACCATCAAGCATCTATTATTGAGATGGAAGGTAATCTTTGTGATCAAGTTGTTTTCATTTTGATTGATCTTGTATCTAATTATAGTTATGTTAGTCCATACCTAGTGGAGCCATGTCATTTGAATAAAGAAGTGCATACAAAATCTTGGTTGGTGAAGTTGGCTACAGGAACCAAGAGAAAAGTTCACCATTGGGTGAGATATTGTGCATTTGAGCTTAATGGCATTCCTACAATAACACACCTAAATGTGCTTCCTTTGGGTTCATATATCATGCTTTTGGGCATGGATTGGATGCTTACACATAGGACCAAGGTAGATTGTTATGAGAAATCCATTGAGTGCTTGGATGATGAGGGAGAAAAGAGAATCTTGCAAGGAAAAAAATTCTACATTAGTGAAAATGGTTACAACTATGCAAGCTAAGCGTAGTTGTAAGAAAGGATGTGTATTGTTTGCAGTTCATGTTTCCAATGACAAAGGGAAGGATGTTGAGGATGATGAGGTTCTGAGAAAGTATCTTGTCTTCCAGTAGTTTCAAGATGTGTTTCTTCCAGAGATTCCAGAGTTTCCTCCTCACATAGAGGTAGATTTCTCTATTGAGTTGGTACTAGGAGTAGCACCAACATCTAAGGCACTAGTCAGGATGAGCACTTCAGAGTTGGTGGAATTGAAGTTGCAACTTAAAGAAATTATTGATAAGGGATACATAAGGCCAAGTGTGTCACCTTAGGGTGCACCAATGTTTTTTGTAAAGAAGAAGGATGGTACTATCAGATAGTGCATTTATTGTATGAAACTGAACAAGGTGACTATCAAGAACATGTACCCATTGCATCAAATTGATGATTTCTTTTATCAGCTGAAGGGAGCAACAATATTTTTGAAGATTGATCTAAGATGAGGATATCATCAAGTTTGCATCAAAGAAGAAGACATACAAGACTGCACTACGTACAAGGTATGTGCACTATGAGTTTGTGGTGATTCCTTTTGGTATTACCAATGCTCCAACCACCTTCATGTGTTTGATGAATAATGTGTTGCACCCTTACCTAAATAAGTTCGTGATAGTGTTTGTTGATGATTTATTGGTATATTCAAAGAATCTGGAGGAGCATGCAAAACACTTGACAACGATATTGAGATTGTTGAGAGAGCATCAATTGTATGCCAAGATTAGCAAGTGCAGTTTCTTTCGGTCTCAGATTCATTACCTCAGACATGTTGTTTCCAAGGAAGGGATAACAGTGGATCTGGAAAAGATTAAGGTTATCATGGAGTGGCCAACTTCAAGGAATGTGGATGAGGTCAGATAATTCATGGGACTAGCAGGTTATTAAAGGTGGTTCATCAGGAACTTATCTAAGATTGGCTATCCTATCACATATTTGTAGAGAAAAAGGAAGAAGTTTGAATGGACTGTTGATTGTGCAACTTGTTTTGATCAGCTGAAGCATTTTCGTACCAAGGCTCTAGTTTTAAATATTGCAGATCCTGATAAGGAGCTTGTGGTTTGTACAAATGCATGTAAGGAAGGAATTGGTGGAGCCTTGATGCAGGAAGGACATGTGGTGTGCTATGAATCAAGGAATCTAATTGATCATGATCATAACTATGTGACTCATGATCTCGAGTTGGAAACTATCATTCATTCATTGAATATGTGGAGACATTATCTTCTTGTTAGTATGTTCATCTTGATGAGTGATCATAGTAGAATGATGTATTTGTTTGACCAACCCAATTTGAATGCAAGGTAAGTTTGATGGTTGCTACTCTCAATGATTTTGATTTTAAGACCGAGTATATTAAAGGCAAAGAGAACAAGGTTGAAGATGCTCTCAGTAGGAGAGTGCAGGTGAATCATATTTCAATTGTGAGCTCTTATAAGACAGATTTACAGTAGCAGATCTTATGTGCAGGGCAACATGATGAGAAGTATCAACAATTGAAGCAGAGATTGCAACAACGACATGAAGGTGATAAGAATAGGGAGTATTACCTCATAATAGATGATTTGGTCAGATTCAGGAATAGGATTTATGTGCCAGATAACACTGATTTGAAGAATCTTATTTTGAGAGAGTTTCATGTCAAGCCATATTCTGGCCACCCATGATATCATAACACTTTGACAATTGTTAAGAAGTTCTACTATCAACCAAATTTGAAGTAAGCGGTGGCTAAGTTTGTTGCAAGGCGCTTGGACAGGCAACCAGTGAAAGTTGAATGCAAGCATCTAGCTAGTTTCTTGTAGCCTATTCTGATTTCAGAATGGAAATGGGAGGTCATTTACATGGACTTCTTTATAGGTTTTCCCAGTGCATTAAGGCAAAATGAATGCATCATAGTTGTGGTTGATAGGTTACGCAAAATAGCTCACTTCATTGTGGTGAGGTCTACAAATTCAACTAGTGAAGTGGCTCGAGTCTTCATCAGGGAGATAGTGAGGTTGCATGGAGTTCCCAAGAAGATTATATTAGACAGAGATGCTAAGTTTACTTTCAAGTTTTGAAAGAAATTCTTTGTAGTATTGGGGACAGTTAGCCTTCAATACAACTTTATCATCTGCAAACAAGTGGATAGACATATAGGGTTAACAAGATCCTTGAGGATATGTTGAGGATGTATGTCATGCATCAACAGAGGAAGTGGAAGGAGCATATTCCACTAGTGGAGTTTGCTTATAATAATGGGTATTTGAAATCCTTGAATATGAGTCCATTTGAGGCTCTCTAAGTGTGGAGTTGTAATACTCCTATCAAATAGAGTGATCCAGTGAGCAGGGTGTTGATTCGAGTGGATATGTTTGCAGAGATGGAGTAGGAGATGCAGGTTGTTAAAAGGAATTTAAAGGCAAGACTAGATAAAAAGAAGAGTTATGCATATTAGCATAGAGAATTCAAGGAGATTCAGGTTGGGGAGCATGTTTATTTGCACATCAAGCCCAAGATGAGCTCCTTGAGGATTAGGACATGTGCCAAGATGGAACTTCTGTATAGTGGGCCTTTTGATATCCTTAAGTGGATTGGACCAATGGCCTACAAACTTGCTTTGCCGCCATTGAGAAAACTCCATGATGTTTTCCATGTTTTATTGCTTAAGAGATATGTATAGGATGTTGATCATGTGATTGATTGGTCTGTATTACAGGTGGAACCAAAGGGAGAGTTCCAGCCAGAGCCACCATGCATATTGCAGTGAAAATAACTCATGCTCCAGAACTGAGTAATAGAGGAAGTTAAAGTGCAATGGAAGCACTTTGAGCCTGATGAAGCTACATGGGAATGGTTGATCAGATGCAGGCATTATATCCTTATGTATTTGTTGGTTGAAGCAAATGAGTTTTTGGTATATGTATATGTCTGTATATATAATATATATATATATATATATATATAATATATATATATAGATATGTATGTATGTATATATATATATATATATATATATATATATATAATATATATATATATATATAATATATATATATATATAGATATATTATGTTTGTCATTATAAATATTGCATCGAGTTGTGTTATAAAACTCCAATAAGCAATATGTTTGTCATTGTAAATATTGCAACAAGTTGTGTTATAAAGCTCCAATAAGAAGTATGTTTTGTTTTCAACAGTTTGTTGGTCATAAGTGTCATAGAACACCAAGGACTGTGTTCCCCCAAGGGGGATAGGTTTGTAACAACCCCGAGTTGATTTTCCATGTAAACGGAAGGATATTAGAAAGGACAAATAAGACCAAGGTCACGAGACACGTATTCCAAGCTGAATGGAGGGAAATAATTAAAGTGGATATCACTTGTGGTTAATTAATGGCTATGGAAATTGACATTGGTATTGGAAAAAGGCAATAAATTGAAATTTAATACAAGAAATAAAGGAAAATAGGAGAAAAGGAAGATGAAGAGACAAGAATTTGCATGCAAGGGAAATTAGAAAGAAAATAAAGGAAAATGAAAGAAAAGAGGAAAAAGAAAGGAAAGGACACCAAACATCAATGATAAAAAGGTATCTGAGAGACAATTTACAACTTTTGGGATCAAATTTTGATAATCTTTTGATCAATTTCAGTTTTGGACAACTTTATTTTGCCAAGGAAGAAATTGTACTCAAGAGAGAGAGAATAAGCAAGGGAGCAAGCAAGCAAAGGACAAGCAATAGAAAGCAAGGGAGTGCAAGGAGAAGAACATAAGAGCAGCTACAACATGAATATTTTGTAGGTAATAGGTTGCATGTTTGATTTCATTGTTGGGATTTGAATGCATGGTGAATGCATTTGGTTTACATGATTACTTTGTTGTCACTCGCATGGGATTTGCCTGGATTGATAGTGGTTACAACATTGTCATACCATTTCCTGGATAGCCATGATGTGATGGGATTCATTCTTAGTGGATCTTTGGATTTCCAGAAGATTTTGGATCTAGGTGAGGTGGTCTCAGGAAAATCCCAACGTGTGGGGGGTGGAGATAATTTTTTCTAGGAAGCCCTTCACAGGTGGGTGGAGACAGGAAAATTCCTTTGGGTATGGCGAATAAATTTTGAGGCATCCAAGCTTGTGTTGGTTTGGTGATTTTTAGGTTGGTTTAGGTGAAATCATTGTGCTTAAGGGTTGAGGTGGTTTAGCCTCTGGATGCCCTGGTTAGTTTTTTTTTGGTTTATCCCATGAGATCTCACATTCATGCTTGGAATATGGCACAAGGGCGATTGGATGAAAGAGAGATTTGATTCAACTCAATCTATAGTCGGGCGATATGTGGAGGTCCCTGACTTGGTTGACATTTGCATATGTTATTATGTGTTGATTCTTATTGAGATTAACGAGCACAAGTTCTAATTTTATGTATGATTTTATTACTAGTTGTCATGGTTCTAATCTTGTTAAATGTTAGTTACATGCATGATATATGTCTCATAATATGATGTGCTCTATTTATGGATCCATTCTATGGTTTGATGGGGTATTAGTTATCTTGTATGAATGCATGAGCTAATGTGTGTTATTGCAACTAGTAATAGAAGGCAAAAAGCCTCCTTAGTGATTCCCTGATGAACTTAATGAATTCATTCATTCATGACCTACAGTTACCTTTTCTACCAAGTGTTTGTCTAAATGGTTTTCATGTATTTAATAAGTCTGAGTAGGAATAAGGCTAAGAATAGTAAATGAATACTCCTACGAGTTAACGATAGAGTTCTGGAAAATTTTAGGTACTTCTGGGCGGTTGGCCTGGAGCTAGCCCTGAAAATACAAAATAGGGCTTTTGGCCATAGTCTCTTAACTGAGAAATTTCCACTGTAGTTGCACGAAGAATGGCCTATGCATGCGGCTAGAGAATCTTGGCCACATGGACATCTTGGAATGCATGCGATTGGGCTGTGAGGTGAGTAAAAAAGGTAGCTCTAGTCCAAGAAAAGTTGATTAATAGATGTTGCATGACATTTGGGTGATTTGGTATTCCTGGAGGTTGCAGTAAAGATTAAAGGTAGAAGGCCCCACTTCTATAAATGTAACTTGGATGTCAGGTCAGGCATACTAACTCTCTGCTCCTGTTTACCCTGGAGAGCTTGTAAAAGCAAGTAAATGTGGGGTGGGGTGTTACATTTCTACGCATATCTTAAGGAGGGGAAGACATTTTCACTTGATGGAAATTGGGTTGAGTAGAAATTTAATGCCGAAGTGGTTTGGACCACTTTAGACTTTTTCTCTTTCTTTTTCCTTAATCAAATCCCATTCAAATCAACGAACTTGGGCCATCTCCTAAAAGAAAATGAATTTCCTGGGATTTTAACTGTTTCCATGGACTACCGAATTTTTTCTAGGTGGATAGCTTCCTTGGTAAATGGATTGTATATCACTTTTTGACTTGAATTTTACCCCTTGTGAATTTCCACTTCTTTTTTGAGTATTTTTCACTTTGAAAGAATGTTTGTTTTTCTCCCAATGATTATTTTTCGGCTAATTATTTGTTAGTTTTTGCAAAAACTAGGAAAAATTTGATTTTGAGGGGTGAATAATAACTTTTTGACCCTCAAAATGTGTCTAAATAGAAATTCAAGGTGTATAGGTCTAATTTTGAGTACTCATACCCCATGCAACTTCTCTAGACAACACTTATCACATCTTACATCAAAATTGATTAAAAACGCTCGTCCGTTGTGAATTTTTTAACAATAAAAATTGACGCTTAGACTTAACCAAATTCAGTGAAACTTTCGAGATGATCTAGTATGTTAATATACATTGACTCTAGACACTAGGACTCACCTACTCTACCATCAATCCACACTCTAGCTTTGGGGTATATCTAGGAGAAAAACTCAACTAATTATAAGTGTTAAAAGGAACAAATAATTACTAAGGAAAAAAAACTCCCTAGAGTGAACTCACTTGTTAGTAAAGTCCTAAGATACCTATGCCTTTTTACTTGACCCTTTTTCATCATACTAGAACCATTTTTACAATGTCCCCTTAGGGTTGCGAGATCTAAACAACAAAATGATGAGAGGAAGGAGATGAAGTATGGAATTCTAACCGATTTGATGATGCTACAAGAATGCTTCAAGTGTACTTTGATCATGGAGTCTTTGAAAATTTTTCTATTGCAACTTTGGTATTCAACATGGACCTCAGGCTTTCCCTAGAGCTTTGAGTGTTATTCCCTCTGTCATGTAAGGCCTACTTTTTGAAGGCAAACAGTTGAATGATTCTTCCCCTCTTTTAGTCTATCATGTTGGTAAAGATGATATTGTTTTTATGGCCCTTCGTTTACGAGGGGGGCCTAAGAGCAAGCCTTCCTCACCTCAAGATTTTTCTTAGAAAGATCTTGTCCATGCTCAGCCTTCATTAAAGGACAATAAGTCCCATGCGGCTCTTGGGTCATTTTTGGTCAAAAAATCTTAGGAATTTTCGTTGCTCAATACCTGCACAAGAACTGATGATAATTCTGAGGCAACCACGTCTTTCCTTGGCTAAATAACGTATTCACAAGCTACAATACGTGCAAACTCATTGGCATACTCAATCCCCTGATTTGTGCAAGATCTGGTGCACAACTATAGTCACAACTGATAGCAATCTGATTCTCTAACACCTGTCCCTGCTGAACTGAACATGCACTGACATGCAACTGAGTTAACTGATGTATTCATTATTTGTATTATGAGTTAATAACTTGTGAATTAATTAATAACTAATTCACCCAACTCATCTCTAGTCTATTCGCCAGTTAGACTAAATACAACCAGTTTAACAAAGCTAAACTGAACACAACTCCATCAACTGCACCTCCAGTCCACTAAACTCAACTCACTTGAGTTCTAACTGAAGTCATGCATGCAAATATTCAACTAAACCATAAGAACCACGTATTTCCTTCATGCAATTGCATGTGCCACATCCGTAGCTCGAACTGAAGTGCTCCAAGAGAATAAGACAAAGTTTATAGTCCAAATATTATTGTGAGATAATAATATTTGACTTTTCTATTTTTGACAGCCAGTCTAAAAATAGACTTGATCCCTCACACTGTGATCACTCACACTTTCATCAAAAATAGAAGTCCATCTATTTTCTCAACTTGATCAATCATCCATAAACAGCAACCTGCAATCCATAGACATGATCCATATTTCTAAAAATAGACATAGTCTAAAAATAGACTTGCGCCAAAAATAGCCTGCGGGCCCACTTAGTGAAGGCGACTCTTTTCACTAAGCTCCATCATCTTGTTGCAATCTCAACAAGCATTTCTTGTTGCACACTTTTCAACATGCTTCAAGTGTACTTTGATCATGGAGTCTTTGAAAATTTTTCTATTGCAACTTTGGTATTCAACATGGACCTCAGGCTTTCCCTAGAGCTTTGAGTGTTATTCCCTCTGTCATGTAAGGCCTACTTTTTGAAGGCAAACAGTTGAATGATTCTTCCCCTCTTTTAGTCTATCATGTTGGTAAAGATGATATTGTTTTTATGGCCCTTCGTTTACGAGGGGGGCCTAAGAGCAAGCCTTCCTCACCTCAAGATTTTTCTTAGAAAGATCTTGTCCATGCTCAGCCTTCATTAAAGGACAATAAGTCCCATGCGGCCCTTGGGTCATTTTTGGTCAAAAAATCTTAGGAATTTCCCTCCTTAGAAATCTACCACCCTAATATTGAAGACCTCTATCAACTCTATGCAATTCCAACTATAATTTGTTGTTTCAATGGTTTATGGCCCCATTCGATCTTTACCAATGGATCCATTCTTATTGGACCAAGGATTGCAAGGTTATTTTCTTCTCCAAAGGCTTCTTCATTGTGGCATTTGTTGAATCAGAAGACTGCTAGAAAGTTTTATCTAAAGGGCCCTGGCTCCAAGACAATGTTGGATTGTTTCTGACCCCTTGGTTTCCAAATTTTGACCCTTCTACAACAATCATTACTAAGCTACCAATATGGGTTTTACTTCCTAATCTTCATGCTCACTTGTGGCACTACTCAATATTTTAGGGCACTGGAAAATCCCTGGGTTATTTCCTTGCAATTGATCCTTCTCATGGGTAGCTTGGCATTTATACATATGGCAAGATATATATGTTGAAATTGATATCAATAAAGGGATGCCAAACTAAATCAACTTAAAAGTTGGTGATTTTCATGGACACAGGCTTTAGATTATGAGAATACCACTTTTTGTTGTCACTTCTATCATCAAACACACCATTTACAGAATTTTTGCCCTCCATTCAAATCTCACTGGAGTCGAAATATTCGAAATTATAGAGCTAAAAGTTGGAACCCATGTGAATTGCCTCCTATGGAGGGTGAGATTCCCTCCATTTCAGACAAGGATGATGAAGGATATGATGATGAAATGCATTTAGTGGATAAGGTTAAGCCTTTTGCTTCTCAAAAGCCTCTTAAGGATCCTAGTGTGAACCAAGTTCTTTCGGCAAGCACAAAGATAGTGAATAATAAGGATTCTTTGGGCGCATTAAAGCGAGCTCATGAGTCGGCTTCTTGAGACTCTGACAAGGATTCCCCTTCAACAAACAATGATAATATTCATGTCACTTTGATAAACCTGTCTTCTGAAGCTTGGGTCAAGAATTCAGATAAAAAAGAAAAAGAAGAAGAAGAAGAAAAAGAAAAAGAAAAAGAAAAGGGTTGATTCGATGACCTGACCCAAATTAAAAAAAAAAAAAAAGAAAAAGAAAAAAAAAGATTGATTCGAGGACCTGACCCAATTTGGGTGATTCTCTTGCAATTGTTTTTTTTGTTCCTTTATGTCTCGAGGACCTAACCCAATTTGGGTGATTCTCTTACAATTATTTTTTTGTTCTTCTATGTCTCTTTTATTATTCTTAATCTCATACACCTCAACTATCTCCTTTGTTATTCTTAATCTCATACACCTCAACTAAGTTCTTGTTAGTATATAAAAGATTGTACGAGAAAAAGTGTCATAATTATATAAGATATAAGATATATTTTATTTTTGATTAATCAATAGAATCTTTAATGCTCAGGAAAAAAAATATTGATTTATCAAATATCTTGAAAAAACAAATTTGTTAATGTATACATATTTCGTATAAAAAAGAAGAAGAAGTCAATACATGACATTAAATTAACACATTGATCTATTTTTACCTTGAAGTGTCCCATTAGGTAAGGGCGCCATTTCTTCAGGTCATGTAGTATTGCCAACATTTCCTTCTCAAAAGTAGGTTTGTGTAAATTATTTCCCTTCATTGAATGAATTTCAAAATAAATGGGTCTTCCTTCGTGCATTAAAACAACACCAATGCCATTTCCCGAGGCATCACATTCCACATTAATAAAGTTTTTTGTGAAGTCTAGTGTAGTTAAGACCAACGCCTGCACATTGCCTCTTAAGATGTTCAAAGGCCTTAGTTGCTTATGGAGTCCAATAAAATGCTTATTTATTTAGTAATGTTGTTATAGGTGCTACTATTTTCCCACAATTCTAAACAAAGTTGCAATAATACCCTGTCAACCCAAGAAATACTTGAAGATGATTTAAGATTGTGGGAATTTTCCATTCCTTGATGGCTTTAATTTTGTTATGGTATACTTTTACACCCTCATGAGATACATTATGGCCCAAATATTTAACCTCTTGTACCCCAAAGAAACATTTGGAATTCTTTGCATATGATTTTTTCTTCTCCAATAGTTTAAGCACCATGTTAACATGTTGAACATCATGTTTCCAAGAATTATTGTAGATTAGTACATCATAAATAAATACTAACACAATTTTTTTAAGTAACAGTTTGAAAGTGGAATTCATCAAACCTTGACGTTTGGAAGGTGCATTAGTAAGGCCAAAAGGAATGACCTAAACTTCATAATGACCTTCATGAGTTTGAATGTTGTTTTCAGAATGTCTTCTCTCTTCATTCAAATTTGATAATATCCTGAACAAAGATCCGTCTTGGTGAAGTAAATCACTCCACGTAATTCATCCAATAATTCATCAGTGACAGGGATGAGAAATTTATCTTTAATACTAAACTTATTGATCTCTCTATAATATGGACACATACACTATGACCCTTTCTTCTTATGCACCAATACTACTGGAGAACAGAAAAACATTGGTTGGGTTAAATTATACATGCCTCTAGTATTTATACAACCATACCTTCAATTTCACTCTTTTAGGCATAGGGATATATGTAAGGTAATGCTTTCCAAGAACACTTCCTGGAATCAAGTGAATAACGTGATCATGAAGAGATGGGAGACCTTTGGGAGTCTCAAATACCTTAGAATGATTGTCAAGGACTATTTGGAGATCTGGAGAAATGGGTGATTTTGACGTTTGAACATCTAATGAGAGTAATTGTGCAATTACCCCTTGTTAATCATTATTCAAAATATTTTTCATTCCATTAAAGTTGATTATATTCTTAGGTTTCCTTGGGATACTGTAGAAATTTTGAATAATATGACACTCATTCACAGAGATTATCCTGATTATACACTATTTGCGGAATGCATGCATAATACATAACCTCCTTTACGTTGATCATCAATTTTGTGGAATTAAGAAACAATCGCATGCACACATTGAAACATCAATCACACATATCAACACAGTATATCACGGGGAAAGCATACAGCTGAAAACCCCCAACTATCT